>LPNX010524050.1:0-254740 GCA_001517045.1 Pseudotsuga menziesii
TATATATACATATGTATATATATATACATATATGTATATATATATACATATATGTATATATATATACATATATGTATATATGTATATACATATATGTATATATATATATACATATATATATACATATATGTATATATATATACATATATGTATATATATATACATATATATATACATATACATATATATACATATACATATATATATACATATACATATACATATACATATACATATACATATACATATACATATACATATACATATACATATATGTATATGTATATGTATATGTATGTATGTATGTATGTAAGAGCATCAATCTTATTGTTTATGTATGATCATGAAGGAAGTGATTTGAATAAGTATTTTGTAAGTAGTGGATTTGCATCGTCTTGTAAACTAAAGAGTTTTGTTGAGTTGCAGTTAGAACAATTTCAATTGTTTGTTGCCTTGTATGTATTTTAGAATGTATTGTACATAATTTGCAGAGACCATTGCGATTGCTCACTGTAAAGACTGAATTCGCAACCTATTGCTACAACTCCAGAGTTGAATAGTGTTGTAGAATTGATTTGCAGAATAGAATAGTGATGTTGTAGAATTGAAAAGTGTTGTTGTTGTATTTATTTGTAAGATGTTGCAAATCAAATTGACACCTGCAGAATTGTGTTGCAACAAAGTGTTTTGGAAAACTGCTGCAAAAAATGTTGGTTGGTTGTCTGGCTATTGAATGACAGTATTGGGAGTGATTTTACACATTATACAAATTATATTGCAGGTTATAGAAGTTATGAAACTAGTGTGCAGTTGCTTCATCAGAAGAAAATTGCAAAGCAAGATCATTAATCCAGGTATAGAAGATTCCTCAATTCAACCATCATGTATGAAAATTGCAACTGTGTTTGTTTGTAAGTTCTTATGTATTTGTTTTGGTACTTTCTTGTGTTTTGTAAGTATCAAAATTAGAAGAAATAAGTTGGATTGTGTATTGTATATGGGTGCATTTTCGGTTATGACCAACACCCCTCACCTTTTAAGGTTGAATCTGTTGAGTTGTATTGTAAAGGGTGGAGTTGCAAGAAGCCCTATGTATTCTTATCTACCTATAATTCTTCTCTTGCGCCTAACAAGGGGAACATTATGTCAGCTTCAAGTTTTGAATCTTTCTTCTGATAACTAGCAGTCATGGCCTTCTTCAATCCAAAGCAAGTGATCCCGAGCCACAAACAATTTCAAGGCCATATTCAGTGATAAAAGCACATAGACAGAACATAACCGTTTTGAGATTACTCATGTGTTTTGTGTCTAGTTGTGAAACCTTGAGACTCTCCTCACTTCCATAGTTATCATGTGTTTTGTGTCTAGTTGTGACACCTTGATAACTCCCCTCTCCTCACATTATTCTCGACAAGGGGGAAATGAATACCACTAGTAACAAATGATTCGGAACAAGCGAGCGTGTGAAGAGCTATGTTCGACTAAGCTCCAAAATTGGTGGTCATCCTAAAATCACCGGTATCGAGAGCATCTTCATGTAGCAGAATCAATTGCAAGCTTCTAGCCACCTTACTTGGCAAAAGATTGTCAAGTTGGAAATGTTCAACAAGAGGTAGTTGTCCACTTCCTATTTCAGCTCTCCAGTTTGTTAGTGGTCATCTTTAAATCACCAATTCAATAGAAGACTTCAACCTACTTCAGCCTCATATTGCTTCTACTAGAGAACATTTGAGCATTCATGCCAAGTTCAAGACAGAACCTCTGAGTGTCTACGCCAAGTTCGAGAAGTTTTTGGTCGGATTCAAACTACCTCACATAGTAGAAGACTTCAACTTTTACTATCTATTTTGGTTGGTGGTCAGCCAAAACCATCCCTTTAGAGAGCTCTTGTAGTTTAGTAGAAGATGGTGCAAACTTTTGCTGTGACTTGCTTAACATAGTGGTTTGTTAGGCCTTTGTTTCAGCTCTCTTATTTTTCTTCGACTCTTATACACCCTTCAGATTAAGAGGGGAATTGTTGGGAATACAATCCTTTGGGTTAGCGTTTTCCCATATTGTATTATTATATTCATCATTTTCATGAGAAAAGAAAATGATAAGTCATAGGGGAGACCAAGAGCCACCCGAAAGTCCAAGAGGCCACTTGGAATATGAAACCAAGGGTCACTTCTCATGTATATATGTAAATTAGTTAATAAAAAGAAGTGTGCTTTAATGCCTATCTTTCTATTTTGTGTGGATTTCTATTTATATAATTGGATTTTGTTTTACAAATCTCATTTATGCCCGGGTGCTCCTTACATAAACAAGTGTTGCAGGGAACCTTAGTCCCTACCTAAATGAAAAGTTGTGGTTAAATTGTCATTATCTTCCTATACCAACATTGACAAATGTGTTAAAATGGTTGTAACATGTGACTACGGTGGGTACTACTTGCAATGAGCATGACCGTTGAACTTGCCAGGTCATGTGTTTAGAAACCGATATGAAAAGAATTCATACGCTTCTTAGATTAATACTGAATGACATCAAATGCCTATGAATGTCCAGTTGTTTATGCATATCACATGCATAGACAATTTTGAAATGATATACATGTGTGTAACTTTTTGCAATTGCATGGTTGTAAATTTGTTACATTATAACTTTTAAAGTCATTAATTAAAATATAATGTTCTAATAATTTAGCATCGATGCGTTGATGTTTCCATGCACAATAAGTTTCCAATCCATCTGCAAAACCAAGTTTTCAATCCACGTGATTGTACATTGCCATTATTATAAGGTTGAAGCCAACGAGAAATGACATCCTTGACAACTTCTTAAATAGCATGATGGTAAATCTCAGTATGCATAATGTTTGGACTACGAATCATAACATCACTTTGAAATTTAATACGTTGTATCCTCTCACCTGCAACATAAGTAGATGTGATGTCATCTCATCTTAGTGTGAGTGTTTCTTGTCTTCAACCAAGTATTCTAAGAACACTATCAATAAATGTAGAATTTTTACAGAATGAAGCTTACACAGGACTAATTAAGAAAATAATTTAGTATAATTTAATTTACTTTATCATTACTTTACTTGATTAAAAGTATATATGTAGTTGGCATGGTTTTGAGATGTACATGGAATAATTACTTTAATAATTACATGTACAAAAATATAATTGAATAAGTGGTGGCTACGACATGACAAGGTGTATAGTTACACAAATATAATTGAATAAGTGTTGACTCCGACATGACAAGGTGTATAGTTTTAAGGTTATTAATAGACACTAGTTTAGTTTGGAATAGGAGAAACTTTAATTGTATTCTATGATACAATATTATAAAATTGGTTTTATTAAAAGTAAAAAGTACTCCATAAAAATCAGGCGAGCAATACTTGTTATGTTATGGAGCATTTAATGCGACGGCGGTAGCACTGTCCGCCGTCGGATCGCTCTTTGGAACGGATCCGACGGCGGACAGTGGGACCGCCGTCGCATTGAATGCTCCATAGCATAACAAGTATTGTTCGCCTAAAAATCAGGACCATTGGAAACCGTTAAAAAGGTCAAAATTTATCCACCCCGATAAGCATCCAACTATGAAACCTGTTGATGAAACGGAGTCAAGGAACATGGGCTGGCTCGGTCGGAGGGGGTGGGTAATTACCACGAATGGAGTTGCGTTTCAACCTTGGATTTACCTGCTAAATATAACGCCAGGGCCCGGTAGATATGGATGCCAATCATGTACGGGAAAGAAGATTGCAAAGACTATAAATGCTAAAGTGGGGAGCATCCAAGTACGTGCACGGTGGGGATCGAACGCAGGGTGAAGGTCATTGTTGGTATAAATTTTTTACTCTTCCATTAAGAAAGTGATAACATAGTAGTAGCTTATAGGTGATACTTTTAAAAATTGGGCATTTTCTTCATGGTAGATAATTATTTGATTGAGTAATATCAATATAAAATATAAAAGGTAGTTATGCATTCAAGGTGACATAATAATTGACGGCCACGAGTTCGAAGATGATTTGCCTGTGTAAATGAAAAACTTGGACTATATGTTATTTTAGATACCTATGCATTTATAAATGCAAATAAACTTGTCATAAATCACATTGGAAGACTGAACCTACTTAAGACAAATGGAAGATGACTTGAATAGGTAGTATGCCACGAATAAGGGGCATGAAATAGATAGCCTAAACACCATGGTACACATAACAACACAGGAAATTGCACAAAAAGTGTACAAAATATCATGTACATGTGTTTATGTGGTCGATAAGCTTGGTCTAATCGATAGCATAGGCATGTGCAACAAATAGAGATTGCAAGCGATCAAGAAAACATTAGTTGCGATGTTGCATTTATCCTAGTGATCCTCTTGATAGGCTACTGGAGTTTGCTTCTTGGGTATCTTGTCAATATTTCAAGTGTTGTTGCAGGTCTCTAAACTGTCTACAAGCAATTGTCCAAGAAACAAAAGTGATCGATGCACCTGGCAATTCTTTTGCATAACTTCAGGAAGGATCAGAAGGGCTAAATCCTCTCTTCCAAACACATTGCCAAAAATGCCAATTCCTTCTTCATCTAGGTGAAGTGTACCCACTCCACCATTTTACTTCGAGCCACAGTGAGGTAGTTTTGCCCCTACAGCTTTGTTTTGAATTAATAGATCTCAACAAAGCAAAGCACAAGTGTTTCCATCCATCTTGATCAAATGTGGATGTTTATTTGCCATTGTGGGAGTTTTAAAGATATATGCCTTGGGAATCTCATGAAGGAAGCAATGCAACCCTTCAGGATAACACATGTAATATGGGTTGGATTCTCATACAAAAGAACCAAAGATCGTTGATACCAGGACGAAAGGAATTGATGTATTGTATTATAAAGGTTCTAAAATGTTTCTATAAATTACCGCAACAAGCACAAATAAACTTACGTTGCAAAGGTTAAAATCATATGAAGTTTATGACATGAGTGCCCCAGAATAGGTAATTCCCCCACACGTTGCAATGGTGTACCTTGCATGCATAGCAAGTATCATGTTCAATTGCATTCAACTGATCCCCCACTACCAATAGGTATGATTAATTTTGATCCTAGGTATAATATAATGTATATATCATTATGATTCAATTCACGCTGCAAAACTTTAAATAAAAAACTTGCAATGGTGGTTTTAAGGTGGCGGCCTATGTCGTGGAATAAAGCAATATGGACTGTGACAATTGATTGAAAAGTATCTTTCCGTTACTAGTGAATTAAGAGTCATGCCGGTCTACCAAAAGGTGGAGGGAAATCAACTCAAGGTTTTCAAAAAATATGCAAGTTGCAGTTAAGAAGATATGCCTACTGTCGTTGCTTTAAAAATGTTTGCAACTCAAATTTTCTGTTCTTTGGGCCTGTACAATATGTTCTTTGCATTTGCATGTTAAGATTCTATGAATTGGATTCTAATCACAATTTGTTATTCTCTCTCCTTGTTCGACTTGTCCAAATCTTGCAAGAAATTTCCACTGCATTATATTGATATCTTCATGTAATACATTTCTTCTTGAATTCGTTCATTCTTTATTCAGACATTGGCTTGCAAGAAAAGTCATGAAAGAAAACTGAAAAGGCACTTGAACAATCATTATCCATCTGAACATCAAGATAATGATTTTGTGGCACTCATGCAATTTTATTATCTAATTCCTAATGGAATTGACGAGCATATATACTAGATGCATTACTTGTGTGTATAAGAAGTGGTATCATAGCAAAAACTAATACACAGTACAACCCACTAGTGTAATAGCGTAGAGAGAATATGCAAAGAGAAAAGGGGCCTCCAAATAACCTGGTAAATTTATGTATCAACATGTTGTTCTAAATTTGATGTTTATTGTAGTCGATGTTTCAGTTCCACCAATAATGCTTCCTTCCATGTACAGGACAATCCTTCCTTCTAGGTACAGGTACATGACTTATCTGAAGAGGAAGCTTCACCTTTCTATGCAATAAGAAGATAAGAGAATGGCTTGCATGTTTAGAGATCCTTCCTTCCAAGTTCCAGGTACAGGACATGTGCAAATGTCTTGCACATACAATTAGAGTCGGTTGTTGAAGAGACAAGCGGTGGCATTGTATCAATGCAATTATGATTGTATGGCGGTGAGGCGATGATTGTATGGCGATGGGAGTGGCATGCCACTCACACCTGCTTGACAGAATTCTGGTGCAGTTAAATAAATGTGGTTGCAGGTTACACCTTGAGAAGTGAACCATTAATGATACCATTAATGATTGTTTCATTTTAATTTTAAATCTTTTCTTATGTTAAAATTTTGCATTCTGTAAACTTTAGTTTTTTACTAGTCAGAAACCAAACAAAAGCCAAGTAGTAGGCGGACAATAACGGGTCAAAGTTTCATTCAATTAGATTCGAGATAAATAATATATAATTAATTAATTAATAGTTAAAATTGAATAGCTATATCGAAAAATAAATAAAAAAATAAAAAACAAATTAATAAAAAGTCAAAGCAAAACAAAAACAATAGTACCCTGGCCTTGGACAGAGACTAATAATATGACTTCACATGTTCTAAATTAATATATAGCAAATTTTAAATTATTTTCGCATGTCAATATAGCAAAATTTTAAATATAAAGGCAAGTGTTTTCATGGATTTATGACAAATTTTAAATTTCTTTTCACATGTCAATATATGGTAAAATTTAGAAATGTAAAGGCATGTGTTTTACATGGATTTATGAACTCATGTCCCGAGGTTTACTCTCTTAACTCTTATAGCTAGAAAGAGACAAACTATATAATTGATAACTACATTTGAGATGTAAGCCTCTTAACTCTTATAGTTAGAATATATATATTATATAATTGATAACTACATCGTAGATAGGATTGGAATCCTTTTTTCATATTTAATTGAACATCACATGCTACCAACGATCTCCAAACAAAAGTCTACGAGATAAGTTTTGAGCAAAGTCGCGAGTTTATCTTTTTTTTATTAATATAATGGCTTTTAGTTGTGTTATTTTTAATAATTATAGATATTTAACAAAGGTTAAGTTTAGTTAAAATTAAATTGATTTGTGAGAATCCTTTGTTTATGGAATACGATACTTATTTCACTTAAATAATTTGATTTTTTATTTTATAAAAATTTATATATTCTACTTTAATTTTTTTAGATTCAAATTCATAATAAAAACATATTTTCTTAATTATTATTTTTATTTAAATAATTATTAATAATAATTTTAATTTCAACTCTAAATAGACTATGAAATGATGTTTTCTAATCCCCTTATAATTACATAAAGATTCTAACAACCAATTTTAAAATGTGTAATGAAATACATTCCTTATGAAAATGATGGAGCATTAGAAAAAGTGGCTAACAAACTATATTTTTTGAAAAGCTAATAAGTATATGTTTAAATTTTGATTAAATGAGACAAATATTTGAAAGATAGATAATATATTATATTATCAATTAATAAATCATCTAACTGTATGAGTATTGTATGGTTATGTGGTGGCTTTTGGGATGACAAATGTGCACATAGATGAGAATTCCAATTTCATTTGCATTAGTATATCTTCTAAATGGGTAAAGGGGATAATGAAGGATAATTGAGATGGAAATGTAGTATGAGGTGAGTAGGGGTTTGTCTTGTTTTCAATATAAAAAAAAGAGGGTTGAAGAGTTCTAATTGAAGTTAAATTTCATTGTTGATCTTATTTTCAAATATTTGTGGTCATTTCATACTCTCTGATATTTGTAGTGGTTTTTAAGTTTATTGGTGACATCCATGTTTTCCTTATCATCATAACAAATATAACATGTTTATTCCATGTGTTCATGGTAGATCGGCTAGCTCTAAGTGCTTATTAGAATCAATGTCATAAATCCCATGTATAATGACTAGAAGTTGCTTGAATAAGGCATTGCTTGCCCTCCTCACATGGATATGAGGCAACAAGTCTCATCTCCCCTCCACCCCTGCTTTGTCCAAGAACATTGGAATTGGAAAAAAAAAACCTTTATGCATTATTTGTGTTTTATAATTTAAATGTTATGGAACAAAACTCTAGAGGTGTGCAAAAGGGGTAGCATGGAGTTTCATTTTCATATGGAAATAGTTCGGCTCTTGCTGGATGGGTTGTGTTGTGAAAAAATTGAATGGACAAACAACACTTTGACTTGAAGTCAAGTTGTAATACCCCTAGTGTGTTAAGCCCTTGGACATATGTTTTGATTATTATTTGTGTTTTTATGTGGCACTAGGTTCCTAGGCTATGGACATTGTTATTATTATTATATTATTATTATTATTTTATTATCATTTATTTTTAATTAAATAACTAGCTTAACATGGACAACTAATGTGGTTGGGGGGTCATGGATTCCATTTATGAGGGGGTTGGGGACTAGGAGTTGTGGCTCTCCCTAACAACACTCTTTGTTTCCTATTTTTCATTATTTTAGCCTATGTTGATAATAATGAGCCCAATTCATGAATTAGTTAGCCTTCCTTAGTGTTTGGGTGGATCCCACTTGTTGAATATGCCCCTTTGGTGATTTTGTAACTCCTTTTTAGAGGTTACACTTGGTTTTATAACCCCCACTTTCACAAGTGCACCCTCGCTGGCTATTTTTGGCCAGGAAATTTGAAAAGTGTAACTCATCCTTCATTATGACACCATTTACTATTCTGGGAAGGAATCTCCTTGTTTATATAACTTCCTCTCCACCTATTCAAGTTCTGCCTTCATGATTGAGTGGTCCACACACTAATTCAAGTTGGTTTAGGTGGGATGGAGTGTTTTTCTCTTTGGAATTCGAGCTAGCCTTGGTGGGAATTCGAATTGGTCTTATATTAAATTCCAGTAACTAGTGTGGTTCCTCTCCAATTAACGTGTGTTATTCCTTAACTAGTGGATTCAAATTGCTATAAAGGGATTCCAATTAGCTCTCTCTGATTCCTCTTGGCTTGTTTTGTTTGCTCTCTTAGATATTTTGAATGCCTATGGATGGATTCGAACTACTTGAAGAAGGATTGAAGGCCTATTAATGAGGTATAAAGAAGGATCTATTCCAAATTGCAATCTAGATATATTGAACACTGAAGTGTCTTAAGGACCATTACTTGTCTTTGCTTTGGTCTTGCACATGAAGCCTGACGATGGATGGTGATATCCCAAGGGACTATAGTGAAGGGAATCCCATTGCAGCAGGTAGTAAAGATGCAGAGAAAGTAAGTGGTGAGGGAAGGTGTTGTGCTTTCTTGGGTTGGGTGGCCTAAGTTTCCTATGATGGAAATGTATTGTGCTTTCTCATGATGTATGGCCTAAGATTCATGTGATGGAAATGTATTGTTCTTTCTCAAGATGTATGGTCTAAGTTTCATGTGAGAGAAAGGCATTGAATTTTCTTTCGTTGAACTGAGGAGGGCGCAACCATATGGTATGTATTGACTACTTATGAGAATATATGGGTTATGATACTTATACCATTGCGTCTGGAGCAATGTTTCCAGTAAGTTATACATTTTTTTCATTGAAAAATAATTATGAATAGCTAAGATATAGTTATTTTATTGTAGCGGAGTTTTTCCTCACAATGGTGAGAAGGGCGCAACTATATGTTTTGGTTCACATAATTTTGACCATTTTTTGGTTATGAGACCTATTCCATTATGCCCAGAGTGGCATTTCTAGTATGGAATACCTTTTTTTATTAAAAATTCTTTCCATATGGCTGAGATATAGTCATCTTTGTGTGGCAGTGTTGACAATGTTGGAAAAGAACACAACTTGTTTATTGGTTGAGAGTGCCTCTATTTGTGGATCCATGGCCTCATATTGGGGGTGACTTGATAAAAAATGGCTTGAATTAACTATGTCTATGGTTGGGTGGAATGTTGTCATGTTGAAGCTAGTTTCCCCTTAATCAAATTAGTATTTTATTATATGTTTATTTACTAAACTTTATAGAAGAATTGTGCTCATGGATCTGATTTTATTATCTATTTATATGGTTGTAGGTGACAGACTGTAGATTAAATGTTTATGTGGTTTATATGGTTGTAGATGATATCCTTCGTATATGATATTGGATTATGTTTAAATGTTTGAAGTTTTATGTTGTGGATCTAATTATTTAAATGTCAAAATGTGATTACGGTTGATGTTGTAGATTTGATTTTTATACTATTGTGCTAGTTATTAGATTTTATGTATATTTATGTTATATGGCTATATTGATCTTATATGTTAAATTTATATTCGTTTGGAATGCGTATTCATATATGTTTGCATTTACCTTTCATTGCATGTTCATTCGGAAAATAATATGCATTGGATGTTTGCATTTCTTTTGAAGACGTTGAATGTTTAATTTTATTAGCTTGTTGGCATGTTTTCCTAGCCTTAGATAACCTTATTCCACTGTGCATTACCTTGATTCATCCTTCACTTTGGTTTCCTAGTGACCTTGGGCTTGGTTTTGGGGTCAAGGACATCAGAAAGTGGTATCAGAGCGAAGGTTTCAACTCTGTGATTGTTGGGACTTCTACAGATTTGTAACTTTGTGTTATGCATTGGAATCATAATGTATGTATTGTGAAAGAGATGTGTAGTCTTCTTAATGCACATGTGACCTATAGTATAAAGTGGATTAATAATATGAGGCTTCTATAATAAACATAAGTTATTATTTATCTCATTGATAAGTAATCAATATGATTATTAACTGATAAGTAAATAGTTGTCATTATTAATTTAATGATATGGAATTATTGTTTATATTAATAATATAATTATTAATTGGAAATTACCCTCTATTTCCTTTAGAGTTCCTATTGATTGTACATGCCACTTGGTGGTTACATTGATAAGTAACTCCTTTTCTATTTTGGGGAAATGGGCCACTTGTCTCAATGATGGTTCCATTTTCCTTTTCAATATATGTGGCATGTTTTATTTATTTGTCCTAGGTTCTTCTCCTTGTTTGTTTTGGGAGGGGTGTTACCACCTAAGTTGTACTTAGTGGTTTTTGATCAAGTGAGCCTGGTGAACCGGACAAGGTTAGGCTTGTTCGGACTTCAGAGGACCTATGGAAGTACTTCTGGGAAGTGCTTGTTGTACTATATCACATGTTCATGCCCCATGAGGGAGTTGTAATAAATGTTCTAGCATGATAGTGTCTGTAAAAGACTCGGTCTCTTAGACTTCATTTGTCAATCCGATCAGCCCATGGTGTTTTTTCCCTTGGTTATTATTGGTTGTTGAATAAACGACTGATAATTTCTGAGTTTTTCACTCCATACCTCCAAAGTTGGGGTGGTCGACTTGGCATTTGGGCCTATTGAGGTTATTAGATTCTATGTGTCAATGTATAAGCATGCTAGACATCATTTTTGAGTCATATGAACATGTCTAAGTCCCCATAGGTGTTTTTCAATTTTTCAGTTTTTTCAGTGTTTTTTATTAAAATTTAATTTTTCCAAAACTTAGGCTATTTTTTAATAGTTTAATTGGAAAAATTGATTTTGTAATAAAAGTGGGCCAAATAATCAGTTTCAGTCATGTAGGTGCTCATTTTCAAGCTAAGAACACCATGTAAACCCATGGACCCGCTATTTCCTAGTTTTGAGTGATTTTCCATCACTCAGGTCAGAAAGCCCCAAAAATCAATTATTGATTATTTTAATTAATAAATTGATGAATAATGGAGCAGATCCAAAAACAATAAATCAGTGGATTCTCAGCCGATTTGATTGAAATTAGTCAGATCTGAAGCAGATTGACTGGATCTGACAAATCCTTTACTGAAGGAGGTGATCAAATCAGATCCAGAGTTGATCTTGAGCATCCTTTATGGGAAATTTCGCCCTTCCTCTCTCCTCAACACGTTTTGGCTCATCTGGATGAGTTTTGGGCCGATGTGTCAGTGTATGGGTTGATGTGTCAGCCAGATCAGGCTCCCGGTTGACAAGTAGGCTCAATCCAGCTTCAGTTGTGCATTGATGAACTCTCCATCAGTTGATTTCACTTGATTCCATGAGGAATTGCGCCCCCCTGGGCTAGATGGCCTGCAAATTGTATATATCCTGCTGGAGGCTCCCTCTTCCAAGCTAGTTAGAGCTGGACTGAAGGGATTGCCATTGTAACTCTGTATTTGATCATTATTTGTGAATAAAGAAGATTTGGAGGCTATACTGTGTAGTGATTTTGATTGTGTGGATGCTCAATGTTATGCTGCTGATGTGGTAGCTGCAACTTATTGCCAAATCCTGTGTTGTTTCCGTGTTCCGGCTTCAAGGATTCGGTTGAATCTAGTAAGGGTATAAACTAGGAAAGCTAGATTGTTTAATCCTATTTATCCATATCATGTATGCTCAAAAATCTTAGTTATATGCTTAAATAAGGTTATTTCTGCATAATCTCTCATTTTTGTTGCTTTATACATCCATATCCAGATCTCACGAGGTTTGTGCAGGTTTGTGTTATTTAGTTGCAGGTTCCCGACTGGATGAGGATGTGGATCTAGATTGACTACTTTCCTATCCAATAATCTCAAGACTCTGTCCCTCAGCACTCCACGAAAGGGCCTCCTTCTAGCTTGCTCCATTCAAGCAACGATCCGACCTTCTTTCCTCTTCTTCTCATTTCTACAAAAAATCAACACTTTACCTGGTTACCTTTTCAGTTCATAGCTGTGATTTCATTTGGATCTGTTTCGTCAAAGTAAAATATACATAGATCTAATATTTCATATCTCATATCCTAGATCTTGCACTTAAAAAAGTATCATAAGCATCCCAGATCTAGTTGTAGGGAAATCGTCCTTTTTGCATGAATTTGAAAGAAAACTTGTAGATCACATGCATTAGATTTCCTTTCGCTGTTATAAATTTAATATTCTGCAATATCAGTACAATTTAATTGGCTGCACAAACAGCAAGCCAAGATCCCAAGGAAAGCTTGCTTTCCTTGGTTCTTTTTTCGCCGGTTTAGCTGGTTTAACCGCATTATTTTTGAGATAAAGTAGGCTGACCCAAAGGTACTCTTAAAGTGCTTTTGGGCATATGTTATTCTAACTTGATCGCTTTCCTTTAGCAGGTCTGACAGAGAAGAAAGGAATCTGCTGTCCAAAGTGGCTTTTGGAGCGCTCAAATCCCCCCAGGGGTCTCCCTTTTGTCACAAAATTCTTAAAATTTTTGTATAACTGTAAGATCTTGGTTTCAACCTATATAAGGACCAAGAAGAACTGATATATCAGTCCTTTGATATTGTAACAAATAATAAATAAATTTTCCTTTGGAATAGGCTCTTTCGAGCCCATTCCCCATCCCCCCTGGGGGGATTTGCGTCGGTGCCCTTTTCGTCGCTTTCCGCTTATTTATTTTTTACTAGATTTGATCTAAGTTGCAGGATAGTATACTTGATTTATTTATTAATTCCATATTCCATATTGTACTTTTCAAAGTAATCATAATACTTACCCCACGATTTCCCGATTGACCCAAAAGGGGAAAGAGATTCGTGGTAGGATTAACTAAGAAACCAGAATTGTGTAGTTGTTTTATTTTTTCATCACTTGTTTATTGGAAATTATAAAATTAACCCCTCCTCAATTCCTCGATTGAGATCCACTTGGGTCGAAAGAGGTTCTTGGAGGCTTTTCTTTTAAATAAGAACATCCACTTTAAAACTTATTAAAATTTACAAGACTCTAGTGTGTATGCTCTGCACTTGGATGCGGTTCGTCCGATCAGTCAAGATGTATCAAAAGCATTTGGGTGACTAGCATAATTAGGACTCACTCTCCCCAACTGACAAACCATCAGGTGAAAATCCAACACCTCGATCAAACCTTTATGGTGGCAAAATACCCAAAGGAAGCGGGAACTTCTGAAAAGTGACCTCGGGGCACCGATCTCTGTCACACCCTAACGGGTGTGTTACGAACAATAGCCCCAGAGACTCCATTTCAGCCCACATATTCCTTGCGGGTAGTCGTGAAGGTTTTGTTTTGGACATACTCCAAGTACTCTCGGGTATATCTGGAGTCCCCCTTTAGCCTAATTTAATCAATTCATACTTCAATTTTAACTTAAAACATACCAAGATGCAATCGCAAAACATCCACTCCAAGCACATGCAAGCACATTGATCCTATTGATTTGACTCCATTTTAAGGCACTGGTCAATTTTGCTTCATATATAGATATTATGTATCAGCTTTGTGCTTTCGTGTGTTTATCTTTGTATCTTGTCATCTTTAATTGTCCATAGTTAAAATATTCAAACTCCTAAATAACTGATTTAGTTTAACATCACCACACTAAGAATTCATCGTTAGTAACTTAATAGGGTCTACCCCCCTTGGCTCCGTTAGGAGTTGAGCCTAAACGGAGGAGTCAAGAACAAGGTGACAACCTTGACTCGAAACTTGCCCCCAAGGACACATTGAGTGGCTTGAAGATTTCTGCCATGTGACCCAGGTGTGTGAAAGGCGACAACACTTTTTAAGTATAAAGTGGATTAATGCACATGTGACCTATAGTATAAAGTGGATTAATAATATGAGGCTTCTATAATAAACATAAGTTATTATTTATTATCTCATTGATAAGTAATCAATATGATTATTAACTGATAAGTAAATAGTTGTCATTATTAATTTAATGATATGGAATTATTGTTTATATTAATAATTTAATTATTAATTGGAAATTACCCTCTATTTCCTTTAGAGTTCCTATTGATTGTACATGCCACTTGGTGGTTACATTGATAAGTAACTCCTTTTCTATTTTGGGGAAATTTATGGGCCACTTGTCTCAATGATGGTTCCATTTTCCTTTTCAATATATGTGGCATGTTTTATTTATTTGTCCTAGGTTCTTCTCCTTGTTTGTTTTGGGAGGGGAATGGGCCACTTGTCCAAATTATGGCTTCCCATTCCTTATATTTTATTATGGCATGTTCTATTCAATTATTCTAGATGCTTCTTATTGTCTATTTTGGAGAAATGGGACACTTGTCCCAAAGTGGTTCATATTCTTTTTATTTTATTTTATTTGTTATTATGTGTTTTGTTATTATTTGTTATTAACCACTTGAGTTTCCAAGTGTGTGGGCATGGCCCCTTCTTTGTTTGGATGAATTCTTGAATGTTTTATTGTATTGCTTAATGTAATAATGGGAGAATGGTATCCTCTTTGTTGGAGGTGCATCTCTTATAATGATCATTGTATTGTTGCTAGTGCTTGCCCGCAATTGAAAGGGGCAGCTTTTAGATACACATGAAATTAATATTATATTATTTTTGCTTGCCAAAAGAGCTGGAGGTCTCTCTTGAAGAGAAAATCCCTTTTCTTCTGGTAATTAATTGCAAATCTTGATTGCATTAATGTGTATTGTGTGGATGTATGCAAAGAGATAGAGAGTGTGAATCCCCTTTCATCCTCTTGAGTCAAATTTATATTATATTATTCAATGTAGTGGTGTGTGTGTATTGCTTGGAGAGGGTCATACCCCTTCCAGCTCTGAATTGATATATGTGTGTGTGGGGGGGGGGGTTGGGTCAGTGGATCGGTGTGTGTGTGTGTGCTAATTGCTTGCAACAAAGGTTAGAGGGTGCAACTATTGATGGAGCTCAAACTTGCATATTTTGTTTATACAATTATTAATGTGCTTTCAAATGGGAAGAGAAAGCACATTCTTTACTTAGTGAAATGATTGTTTATTAACCCATGTGCTTGCAAGTATATTAGATGGGTGCAACTCTGGAGGGCGCAGGTCGTGGATATCTATGGTGTCATTTTTATTTATTATTGCTTTGCTTGCAAAAAGAAGGTGAAAGGCACATGATGCAACTATATTCTACTATTGAATTGCATTTCACATATGTAAATTATATTTATCTGTTAACGCATGGAGCTTGGGGAGAGTTCCCTTGAATTATGATCTAGATATCAGTTGATTGTTAGTGTGTATTATGTGTGGTACACTGGATGGTAAATTGCATATTTATTATAAATTGGTAATTTCATATTATGTGCATGACATTAGTTGGTAAATTGCATATTACAATACATTGGATTGACTTACTATGTGTTGGATTGAGTTACCTTGGGTTGCATCAAGGTGATGTATAACTTTGCATATATTTTATGATTTTGCATTGATTGGCATGTGCATATAAATACCATGGGGTGAAACAATAGTATTTTCATTTATACTATGCATTACATCAAATGGTATTTACAAATACCATGGGCTAGAAATTGTGTGGTAATTGCATATTGTGCTATTGTGTGGAATGGCATGTTGCCTTACAATGATTGGCCTTATATGTTGCATTACATTGATTTGTATTCCCAATTAATTGGTGATTGAAGTGATTACATATGCATTATATGTTGGGAAGGTGAGAGGATTTTCCCCTCCATGTTCTTGTAACTGCTAATTCTAAATCTTGTATTGAAATTTTCTTGGTGCAAAAGAGGGAATGGTCCCTCGGAGAATGCATCCATTGAATAATTACTAGTTTTATTTGTTAATATTACATATGCTTAGATATATATCATTAGTATTTAATTCAATTTCACAACAACAACATATGTAGGATCACTGAAAGAAACACAATCACAAGATAGACACAAATTTATCTTGGGAAAACCTAAGGGGAATAAAACCCAACAAAAATTCCTCTATATATATGTATCAAAAGTACAAAGTTAAAATCCCAAACAGGTGTTCTTCCTCCTTGCGTCTCTCTCTCTCTCTCTCTCTCTCTCTCATATGTGTTATACACAAGTGAGTATGTGTGTTCAAATGAGGAACACACCTCCTCTATTTATACTCTTTCTTACACTTGAATTTTTCCCTAATCAAGTTGGCCCCAACAAACTTACTGGGTTGACTTCACCTAGGAAGTCACAAAACAATATTATATTATATTCAGGAGGGTTCTATTGACCTGACTTACAACATAGGTTTTACCTCAAGACTCTATGATGACCAAATACAATAGTAACATCCTGATGGAGGAATAAAACATCTCCCATGGGTTACATCAATAAAATACATTTAGAATATTCTTTGAAGTTACAATATTTCAACACTCCCCCTTAACAAGAAGAGTATTCTACTGACAACAACATCGTCGACTATAGGAGCAAGGAGAGAGAGAACATCTGCAACAACATCAATGTGATACATCTATACATTGTTGGAAGTTTTCAATAATCATCAGCAACTGGATCAGTTACTGAACATCATCTTCTACAGTATTGATCCTTCATCTTTGATCTTCATCTTCTATGACACTTGATCGCTTGATACTTTGCAGCAACACTTGATCAGTCTTCATCTTTGATCTTCATTTTCTGTGGCACTTGATCACTTGATCATTTTCAGCAACACTTAATTAGGTCTTCATTTTTTATCTTCATCTTCTATGGCACTCGATCGCTTGATCCTTTGCAACAACACTTGATCTCTTGATTAGCATTATCATTGGAAGAAACATAACCTGCAGTACACATGATCCAATTATGAGATGATTAATCCCTATCGTCCAAGGATGATGCAATCCTCAACCTTCTCGGAGCAAAAGTTTACGGATTCAATTACGGGATGATCGGTCCCTATCAATTTAGGATATAAGTCCAAGGACGATGCAATCCTACAACCTTCTCGGAGACAAAATTCTATGGATACAATTACGGGATGATCGATCCCTATCAATTTAGGACATAAGTCCAAGGACGACGCAATCCTACAACCTTCTCAGAGACAAAAGTCTACGGATACAATTACGGGATGATTGGTCCCTAACAATTTTGGACATAAGTCCAAGGACAATGCAATCCTACAACCTTCTCGTAGACAAAATTATATGGATAGAATTATGGGATGATCGATCCCTATCAATTTAGGACATAATTCCAAGGACAATGCAATCCTATCACCTTCTCGAAGACAAAAATCAACGGATTCAATTTAGGACTAATGTCCAGGGATGATACAATCCCACTACAACATCATCGACCTATTCCTCCATTTCAAGGAGGGTCCACATCATCAACCTAATCCCTCTTTCTAAGGAGGGTCCATATTATCAACCTGCTCCCCCTTTCTGAGGAGGGTCCATATCATAGTAGTTCCTCCTTGCGAGGAAAGTCTGTAACATCATCATCATTATTCCTCTCTACGAGGAAAGGCATTATTATCATTATTCCTCCTTACAAGGAAATTATTCAACATCATCATCAATGTTCCTCCTTACGAGGAAAGTCTTTGGCATCAACGTCAATGTTCCTCCTTACGAGGAAAGTCTTTAGCATCAACATCAATGTTTGTCCTTGAGAAGAAATTCTTCAGCATCAACATCATTGTTCCTCCTTACGAGGAAAGTCTTTTTAGACTACACCAATATTGTCATGGAAGTATTCAAACTTTACTCAAGACATAGGTTTGGTCAACACATCATCAAATTGCTCATCAATACTCACATACTGGAGCTTTATAGCTCCCTTCTATACCATGTCATGTATATAAAAATACTGAATTTCTATGTGCTTCGACTTATCATGGAACACTGGGTTCTCCATCATCTTTATACAACTCTGGTTGTCACATAGAATCATTGTGGTATCCAGCTCCATATCAAATAGACCTGACATCAACTTCCAAATCCATATGACTTCACAACTAGAAGAACAAGCTGCTATATACTCTGCTTCAGCTATGCTGAGAGAAACATTGGACTGCTTCCTGCTAAACCACAAGATCATAACGTATCCCAGAAAATGACATCCACCTGGGGTGCTCTTCCTGTCTGAGGTGCTTCCATCCCAATCTGCATATGTATAACCATACAATCAATATTCATGATCTCCATCACAAAATAGTCCAAAGTCTATCGTACCTTTCAGGTACCTCATCACATGCTTAGCAGTTATCATGTGAACACGTCTAGGTTTAGCTAGATACTGACTCAAGGTGTTCATAGCAAAGCATATATATGGCTTGGTATTCGTCAGATACATCAACGACCCAATAATCTGTCTATACTGAGTCACATCCACTAATTCTTATGATTCATCCGATAGCAACTTCAGGTTGGTATCCATGGGAGTGGCCATGACTTTACACTCCATCATATAAAATCCTTTTAAGATTTCCATAGCATACTTTCCTTGGTTAATAAAGATTCCTTCTGGCCTCTGCCATACTTCCAGGACTAGAAAATAGTGCATCAATCCAATATCTTTCATCTCGAATTCTTCAGCGAGCTCCTTCTTGCATTCTACGATATGTTTCTCATTTCCTGTCAGAAACAAGTCATCCACATATAGTAATAGTATGACAGGTTCATCATCCATAACCTTAAATTAAAGGTTAGGGTATGCTTTACTTTTGGTAAATCCCAATCTTGTCAAGAAGCTATATATACTTCCATACCAAGCTCTAGGAGCTTGCTTTAGTCCATACATCGCTTTCTTCAACTTACATATGTGAGTCAGTTTGTCTTTGACTTCAAATCCTTGTAGATGTTCAATGTATACTTCTTCCTCAATTACACCATTCACGAATGTTGTCTTTACATCCTTCTGATGTAAACTCCACTTCATCATGGATGCAACTGCCATGATGGTTTTGATGGAAGTGTACCTTTCTACCGGTGCAAATTTCTCTTCATAATCAATTCCCTCTTTCTGATAGAATCCTCTAGCCACAAACCTTGCTTTGTATTTTCCAATACTTCCATCAGTTGCATTATTTATATTGTAGATCCACTTGAAAGATACCACACTCTTGCCTTCAGGTTTGGGAACTATATCCCAAACATCATTCTTCATTATTGACTGGTATTCTTTCGTTATTGCTTCTACCCATTATTTTTCTGTACAACTTCTTCATAACTGGTAGGTTCTTGATCTACAAGATCACACATCAAAGCTACATAACTTGAGAATGGATTTGATCTTTTGCTTACTCTTATGGAGCCTTTTGGAGCTCCATACTTCTCTTCTTCTTGTATGATTTATCTTACCCAAGCAGGTTTTCTCTTTCGTGATATATTCATAGTAGGAGGTTCTTGAGGTTCTATCACATCATGGTCCTCTGAAGTCTCATTTTCAGGGGAGGGTGCAACTTCTTCATTTCTAAGAGGTGCATATTCTTCATATACTTCTTCATGCTGACACTTTCTGGATCGCTTGAGAGTTGCTTCTTCATCAAATGTGACATTCCTACTAATTTCCATGTGATGGAATACTGGAATGTAAATTCTAAAGGCTTTGGAGAGTTCACAGTATCCAACATATATTCCCTTCTTTCCGGAAGGGTCCAACTTGGTTCTCTTTTCTTTAGGAATGTGAATATATACTGGACAACCATAAATTTTGAGATGGATTACTTCAGGCTTCTTTCCTGTGAACATTTCTTCAAGAGTCTTGAATCCAAGCACACTATGAGATAATATATTATGTACATAAACAGTTGTTCTTGATGCTTCATCCCATAGATGCATGGGAGTATCTTGATCATGTATCATTGTATTCATTTATTCCATAACGGTCATGTTCTTTCTTTCCACAACGCCATTCTATTGAGGATTGTAGGGAGTAGTTAGTTCCCTCCTAATTCCAGCTTCTTTACAAAATACTTCAAAATATTTTGAGGTATATTCTCCACCATTATCGGTTCTAAGTGTCTTGATTCTTCTTTCTAATTGATTCTCAATCAAGGCTTTGAATTCATTGAATTTTACGAATACCTCATCCTTTGTTTTCAATAAATATATCCAAGTAGTTATTGAACTACCATCAATAAATGTAACATAATATTCAAAACAACTCAAAGATGTGGAGGGAATTGGACCACATACATCAGAATGAATTAACTCCAACGTACCTTTAGTCTTTATTTCACTCTTCGGAAATGGATTCTTGATATTATTCCATCTTGCACATCCTTTGTAGGTGCCTTCATGATCGATCTTCAAATATAGTAAACATGTTACTACTTTGCTCACATGGGGTAGTTCTTTGTAGTTGGTGTGAGCAAGCCTCCTATGCCATATTTCACTTAGGCTAGTGATCTCATGAGTAAGGGTTGTTTCCAAATGTCCCTTGAGTTTATGTAATCCTCCTTCTTCTTCACGAATGACAATTGCATCTTCACTTGATTTTCCTTTGGGCCACATAAGTACTTGTCCATCTATAAATGCAACCCTATATCCTTTCTTATCTAATGTTGAGATAGAAAGTAAGTTATTTTTCAAACCTAGTACATATAAGACTTCCTTCATTCTCATGGGAGTTCCATAGTCAAGCTTATAGCTTGATTCACCAATACCTTTGATAGAATATTGATAGCCATATCCTAAAGATACTTTATGAGGAGAGTTCTTCTCTTTAAGTTTTGACAGATTTTTCTTCTGTTCTGTCATGTGCTTTGAAGCACCACTATCAATAAGCCATGTATCTTCTCCAAGTATGACAGACCCAAAGATTACAGAGAATAATACATAATCTTATGCATCTTCTAATTTTACTAGTTTTCTTTGAGGTCCTTCTTCCTCTTCTTATTCATCTTCAGCTAGGTGTGCGTGATGTCTTTTGTTGTTCTTCTTTTATTCTTATTTCTTCAATGGATAGTTCTTGGCAAGGTTTCCTATCTTGTGACAGTTGAAACATTGAAATTTGGAGTAGTATTTCCTTTGATTTTTTCCTCTTGTCCTTTGGAACTTCTTGGGAGGTAGGGACTCATTGTTTGTTTCCTTCTTGAAGTTAGATTGACTTCTTCCTCTTTTAGTATGGGTGTCTAGGGCTTGATCGTATTCCTTAAGTAGAGCTTCTCTATTGGATAGTCTAGCCTCCTCTTGGATGCAATTTTCCCATACAATGTCAAACTTCATGCTTTCCTTTATGGCACACATAGTATAGATGAAATAATCCCAAGTTATGGTAAGACCATTGAGAGCAGTCATTACTAGTTCATATTCATCAATGGAGTCTCCAATAGCTTCTAGTTGCTCCTTGAGCTGGGAGACCCTTGTGAAGTAGTAATGAATGGATTCTCCTTTGCTCATATCGGTACTTTTCAATTGAGCTCTCAAATTCATCTTTATGTTCATGTTCCTTCCTTCATACATTATGGATAGGGTATCATACATTTCCTTAGGAGTCTCTTTGGATGACATTTGAGTAATCAAGTGATCTTTGATAGAATCAACATTGATCCTCGTAGCCCTAATTAGGTCCTTATTGTGCTTCTCCTTAACTTCATCTTCTTATGGTTCTGCAACTTATCCTTTGATGTATTTGTCAAGATCATTCCTTATAAGAATGAGACCAGTCCTATATTTCCATGCATGGAAGTTTTCTATGTCTTCTAGCTTGTCCTCAAGCTTAGTGCTTGGGGCCATCTTATCCAAGAGGTCACTAAAAATTGAAATTTCTCAAAATGAAAAACTGACCTTAATAGGAGATGTGCTTGACTGAGGTGAGTTGATTAGTACACTTAGTTTGTGGAGATTCCAAATCTTCGCCCTTCAAATTATTGTCCTGCAAGATTTCAGTTTATGCAGTTTTCTGGCTCTCTGGTGTTCTGTAGTTTTTTGGTTCAAGGTCAAACTATGGTTTTACTTTCTCAGATATATACCCACTCAAAAACTTCGATCCAGGGCTCAATAGATGCGCTCTAGGGAGGCACAAATTTCTTTGCAAATAGATATTCAAAATTCCAACTTGACATAAACCCTAATTTCTTGTCGGAGGGAGAGGAGAGAGAGTTTCACCTTGTGAAAGATGTTATACTCAGGATAGATCTGATACCATGTTAAGATTCCATATGATTAGCTATATATCATTAGTATTCAATTCAATTTCAAAACAACAACATATGCAGTATCACTGAAAGAAACACAATCACAAGATAGACACATATTTATCTTGGAAAACCCTCAAGGGGAAGAAAACCTAGCAAAACTTCCTCTATATAGATGTATCAAAAGCACAAAGATAAAACCCCAAACATGTGCTCTTCATCCTTGCATATATGTTTCTCTCTGTCTCTCCTATGGGCTATACACAAGTGAGTGTGTGTGTTCAAATGAGGAACACACCTCCTCTATTTATACTATTCCTTACACTTGACTTTTTCCCTAATCAAGTCGACCCCAACAAACTTACTCGGCCGACTTCACCTAGGAAGTCACAAAACAATATTATATTATATTCAGGAGGGTTCTATTGGCCCAACTTAAAAAGGAGGTTTTACCTCAAGACTCTATGATGACCAAATAAATAGTAACATCCTGATGGACGAATAAAACATCTCCCATGGGTTACATCAGTAAAATACATTTAGAATATTCTTTGAAGTTACAATATTTCAACAGTATTTAATTGTTTAGTGTGGAATCCAAAAGAATGTCAGGGTTCATGAAGAGGCGTTTCTCCTCTTTGTTATTAAATAATTGCTAATTATTTGATAATTGTTAGTTGATTTGTGTGGGAAACCCTTTGTGGCGTTTAGTTGTTATGTATGGTTGTGGTTGTTAATAATTGATTATATATATAGATATAACACTATATTTCTTGGATGTTCGTCCTTTCAAACAGAAGTGTTATTTATGTATGGTAGTGAAAGGACTAGGCATCTCACTATTGACCTTGGATTAGATATGTTCCATAGTTAAATTATGTTGACATGGGTTTGTAGAAGGGCTTGTGCTCATCTTTTATTGGATGTGATGCATATGCATTCTACACTGTGTATTGACTATGATGTTATACTATGTAACATTTGTGATGTATTATGTAATGTTGTAAGGTATTGCCTTGAGTAATCAATAGTATGGTTGGTAGCTGTTTCAATATTGATGTACATAGGTATTTAGTGCATTAATATTGCATGGAATCTTCTGATTTCATTGAGGTCTATGCATGTTACTATCACCATCCTTATATGACGAGTATTAAAGCAAATGACCTTCTAATGCACCTAAATTGGTACCGGTTTGTTTACGGTTATGCATTGCCTCCCTGTGCATAGGAATTGTGTTGTGGCCTAAGCATTAGATGGATATTGGTAGGCTCTGGAATTTATGATGGATTAATTCTTTCCCGTGTCTAGGGTTTTGGAAGCAAGGGCTTGGACCTTTTGTTGTTGCATATTATGTATGCATGGATAGATGTCTTTGTTTTGTTGGGCTATGGGTGCATTGACATCCATGTTGCATTTGTTGATAACTCCCTTGTATGGGATAAGGGATTGACCCTTATGAGGTAAAGTATGTTATTAATGCTTGGTAAGCTAATGGATTGATGGTAACTATTTATATAATGTTTGTTAGCATGATATGTTTATTAGAAGGGATTGATTCCCTTGACTTGTTTGTATATGATTCAATGGGTCTTAAGTACTCTACCGTGAAAGGTCAAGGATAGTAAATACTTGAGTCTCTTTTAGCCCGGGATGGTTGTGGACTTGGTGTCCAGTTGATGTGGAGAAATATTGGAAAATATTTATGTCTTCCCTTGGTCCTAGTGGAACCATAGCCAAGCGCGAGGGTGGCATCACCATAGAAAGAGTATATGTCGAATGGGTACCTAAGGTTGGGTGGCACGTGGAACTTGCACAACCAGTTGCTCATCAAGTTGTGATTTTGATATGTTAAAAATGTCTTCTTGAAATGTCAAGGTAGTCATGTACTTGAGGATGTTATGTAAGTTGTTTGTCTTACCGAGCTTGGTAGCTACAAGATGGTATGTGTTTGTATAATACTTTATGATGTATGCATTGGCATTTGATTATATTGTTGTGATAAACTTAGTACATATGTTGTCCATGCATGTTATGGAAATGCATATGGTTAAGTAAGTTTTGCTTATGTAGTTATGGCATATATGCATATACTCTATATATGACTTATGATCATGTGAATAATGCTTGTATGGATTGAATTGCAAGGACATGATAATCCTATGTGTTTAGCATTGGAGTCATTGTAAAGAGTCAATGTTAATAGTTGGAATATGCGATCAAATTCTATATATATTAACATGATGCTTGTAATTATTATGTTAAGGACTATTACCTACATTGTAGCTAGTCATCGCTAAAGGTTACTAATGCTTATGTGGACTATGTAGCCGAGATGGTAATAATGTTGTGATATTGTTGGGTACATGACAAAGTGGGTATAGTATTGCATGTATCCTTGTTGAAAAAAAAAGTATATACCTGATGATAATCATGTGATTGATTGGAATATGAACCAGGTGGAACCGGAAGGGGATTTTTATGTACAACTAGTTTACATATTGGGAAGTAAAACCAAGGTGCTTCGAAATTGAGAGATCGGGCAAGTAAAGGTCCAATGGACCGATTACAATCTTGTTGTTGCTACATGGGAGCTGGAAGATGTTATGAGGGAAGCATAATGTCATGTCCCCATTTTGGTGACACATGGATCATCCTATTATTTATTTAGTACCTGTGGTTTTAGAAGGAAAATTCATTAAGTTATTGGGATTAAATTTTGAAAACTAGACAATTAATTAATTAAAAGTAAATTATATTTCTCCTAATTTTTTATATACACTTAAGTTAGATTTATTTTCCATGAATAAATTTTATTGTTGATAAAATAAATGACGATAATGGACCATAAGGGTGCATAAGAGGATAAGGTTTGACCAAAGGAACCTTGAAAAATAAGAAATAAAGGAGAAAGCATTTTATCTTGCAAAGGAAGAAATAAAGGAGAAAGCACCTAAAAGATGGAAAGCAGGAAAAAAGAAGGAAACGTGATAAAGTAGTGAAAGATGGAATAAAGAAAAAATCATAATAAAGCAAAAAGCAGGCAAAAGAAGAAAACTAGGAAAAATCAGGATAAGGAAGAAAATCAAGAAAAAGCAAGATATTGCAGAAAAGCAGGAAAAAGAAAAAAAACGGGATAGAAAAGCAAAAACAGGAAAATCAAAATTAGGAAAGCAAAGCAAAAAGAAAATATACTAAAGAAAAATACTTCCAATCTAACTCATTAGGGTAAAATTGGTCAAGGTAGATTGGAAAATAAGCAATATTTTCTATAAAAGAAGGATAGTGCATAGCTTTCACATCTTTTGTCAGTTTGTGAATTGAATTGATAGCATTGTGCTTCTCTGACTTGGGATATGTGCCCCTAGTACGAGCTGGGAGATGTGCCCCTGATATTGAGAGGATGATGGAACTCAACCATTGGAACATAGATTATTTTAGGTTTTCAAGAATTCAACAAACAATTTTGAAGCTCAAAAGTAGACAATTCAAGCCAAAGATCGAATCCTCTTCTTCTTCTTCTTATTTCTTAATATTCTCGGTTCTTTTGTGTATAAGTCAAACATATGATGTAATAAATAATAGTTATGGAATCCCATATGATTTTATGTATTTATTATGAACTATTTGGTCTTTCTGCAGTTGTTTCCAAGACCCTTCCTAGAATCACATAGAAATTGACTAGTCTTCAATAAACTCTCAATAAATGAACTTTTGCATAATGAATTCGAATTATTTCTATTCCTAGAGTTATTTAAGACCCTAATTATCATCTTACATGTCTCATATTGCAAATTTCACAGCCTTTGAGTTCATTTGGAAGGTCCTGATTTTATACTAGTTGAGTTGTCTCCGAGTGATCCTAGCTAGAATTTGCCTCCTAAACTGTGCTAAAATTCTAGTTTCGACCTAATACAATATAAGGATTCTAGTTTGCATATTATAGGGTTCCCAAGAGCCTGGAAGTAGACTTGATCCTCGTTGATGCTCAAAACCTGAATGGTCCCAGTGCTTTGTGCAAAGGAAGCTTGAAGCTTGAGATTGAGCAAATCCTTTGAATGAATTATGATATGATGTGCCTCTTATATTATTTTTATAACTTTCATGACCAATTTTCATAACCATCCCATGAGTATTGATGAACTTGAGAAGAATCCAACACTGCTTTGAGCAAAAGTAGTCAATCCTAGTCCATTTCTAGCACCTAGTTTTGAGTCTTTCTTATTGAATATTTGTAATAGAGTTGATATCTCTTGACTCTCTAATTTGGGGATATTACACATACCCTCATCTATTTTTGAAATTTTGGTATTTTGCGGCATGTATGTAATAAGTATGCATCAAGGACGATGCATTGTTAAAGGGGTGGGGAGATGTGATACTCCTAGTGTGTTAAGCCCCTAAACATATGTTGTGATTATTATTTATGTTGTTATATGGAACTAGGTGATTGGACTATGGACACTTTTTGTTTGTAACTAGGGGAATCAACAACTTGGATGGGGTCGATACTCGCGTGACATGGAGTCCAAGGGTCCAATCCCATCTACTACAACTATACCCCTAGGTGCACCCACACAACCCGCAAGCATGGGGCACAAGTAATCTAGGGTTATTTGAACTCTTGACCTCCATTTACAACATTTCCTTCATATCAAGAGAATCGTCGGTTGAGCTACACCCTTGTGGGATAAAATGTTAGGAGAACATGGGTGTGGGATTTGATCCACTTATGTGTCCATAGGTCACAATATCATTTAATAAAATCTCTCTAAGTTGAACCACACGTTCGATAACTACCTAAAGGTGCCCCCATGGTTCCAGGTTAGGCCCTCATTAGAACTTGAACATTTTCCACTAGTGAAAAACTCCTCGCTCTTCACTAATGGATCCAACCACTTTGGGCTCCTGGACTATGGACATTATTATTATTATTATTTTATCATTTAATTTTAAATTAAATAAATAGCTTAACATGGACAACTAATGTGGCTAGGGGGTCATGGATTCCACCGTGAGGGGTTGGGGACTAGAAATTGTGGCTCTCCTTAACAACTCTCTTTTTTTCCTATTTTTGAATATTTTAGCCTATGTTGGTACTATTGAGCCTAATTCATGATTTAGTGGGTTTTCCTTGGTGCTTGGGTGGATCCCACTTGTTGAATGTGCCCCTTTGGTAGTTTTGTAACTCCCTTTTGGAGGTTACACTTGGTTTTGTAACCCCGACTTGCACAAGTGTGCCCACACTAGCTATTTTTAGCCGGGACATTTGAAAAGTGTAACTCCTCCTTCATTATAACACCATTTGTTATTCTAGGAAGGAATCTCCTTGCTTGTGTAACTTCCTCTCCACCTATTCGATTTCCTTCTTCATGATTGAGTGTTCCACAAGCTAATTCGAGTTGGTTTGGGTGGAATGGAGTGTTTTCTCTTTATAATTAGAGTTATCCTTGGTGGGAATTCGAATTGGTCTTCTACTAACCTTTGGTAACTATTGTGGTTGCTCTCCAATTAACCCGGGTCAGTCCTTAACCAGTGGATTCAAATGGTTATAAAGGGATTCAAATTGGCTCTCTCTAGTTCCTCTTGGATTATTATGCTTTCTCTCTTGGATATTTCAAATTCCTATTGATAGATTCGAATTGCTTGAAGAAGGATTGAAGTCCTTGTAATGAGGTATGAAGAACAATCTATGCCAAATTGCAGTCTGGATAGATTTAATGTCGAAGTAACTCAAGGACCATTACTTGTCTCTACTTTGGTCTTGCACGTGAAGCTCAACGGTGGATGGCGATGTTCCTTATCTTTGATTTTCCTATGATGGAAATGTATTGTATTTTCTTAAGATGTATGACCTGAGTTTCTTGTGAGGGAAAAGCATTGAATTTTCTCTGGTTGAACCAAGGAGGGCGCAACCATATGGTTTGGATGGACCACTTTTGAGAATTCATAGGTTATGAGACCTATACCATTGTATCTAGATCGGTGTTTCTAGTAAGGTATACTTTTTGTTTCATCAAAAAATATTTCTAAATGGCTAAGATATAGTTTTTTATTGTGGCAGGATTTTTTCTCTTAGTGGTGAAAAGGGCACAACTATATGTTCTGGTTCGCCTACTTCTAAGCATTTATGGATTATGAGACTTGTTCCGGTGCATATTGAGATAAATTTACAGTAAGGAATACCTTTTGTTTCATTGAAAAGACTTTATGTATGGATGAGATATAGTCATCTCTATGTGGCAGTGTTGAAAGAGAACACACCTTGTTTATTGGTTGAGAGTACCTTTGTTTACAGATCCATGGACTCAGCTCGGGGGTGACTTGTTCCAGTATGGATTTACTTGATTGTGTCTATGAATGGATGGAATGTTGTCATGTTGACTTAGGGAAAAAAACTCTTTGAATGTACCCCTTGGAAATAAATAAGAAGAAAAAAAACATTTTTGCAAAAAAAACTCTTTGGAAAAACCCATTGCAAAGAAATAACCTACTTTGCAAAAATACCTTGGAAAAAAATTCTATGAAAAAACCCCTTGCAAAGAAATAACTCCTTTGCAAAAATACCTTAGAACACAAAATCTTTGGCAAAAAGTGCCTTGGGAAAAAACTCTTTGAATGTACCCCTTGGAAATAAATACAAAGAAAAATACCTTGTAAAAAATCTCCTCTGAAAACCTCTTCAAAAATATGTTGATAAAAAATATGCGAAAGGAAAATTTGCGAAAATAAATATAAGTATTTCATTTTATGCTTATTTACAACATTTTATAGAAGAATTGTGCTCATGGATATGATTTTATTATCTATTTATATGGTTGTAGGTGGCACCATGTAGATTAAGTGTTTATGTGGTTTATATAGTTGTAGATGATAGACTTCATATATGATATTGGCTTATGTTTAAATGGTTGTAGTTTGATGTTGTAGATTTGATTTTTATACTATTGTGATAGTTGTTAGATCTATTTTTTCTATGTTATATGGGTATATTGATTTGCAATGTTAAAGTTAGATTCGTGTGGAATGCTTGTCCATATATGTTTACATTCATGCTTGCATTTACCTTACATTGCATGTGCATTCATAAAATAATATGCAATAGAAGTTTGCATTTCTTTTGAAGAGGATGAATGTTTAATTTTGGTTTGTTGGCATGTTGGCCTAGCCTTAGATAACCTTATTATGTTGTTAATTACCTTGATTCAAACTTCCCTTGGGTTTCCTGGTGATCTTGGCCTAGGTTTTGGTGTTAGGGACATCACAAGCCATGAAATCAATTGTAATTATGTCATTGACCATTACGAGAAGGGGTTGCACCACATGGATCGAAGCCATCCTTGCCAAAAATGTTTTCAAACTCAATAAATCTTGTTGATGATTATGATTAGTTTTATTAGGAGGGAATTCCCTATATAATTTGAGGTTAAAGTTGATTTATAGGCTCATGTCTACCATAGACACATGTTAATCATTGTTCATTAGTTCAAGTTAAGCATTTGCAAACCTTTCAAAATGTGTTTACCTTTTATATTGTTAGTGGTTGCTTGAGTACAATTGAGTGGGAGATGAATATGAATCGCATTCATCCTACATATAATGTGGGTGAGATAACATAACCAAGAAGATTACCGAGGATAGATTTATTTACAAAACAATGAACAAATAAGCTCAAATGTAATTGAACTATGACTATAATGGAAACCAACATGGAGATGGAGAGGATGCCTCACATATTGATGTTTCCATTTCTAGTGGAAGGTCATATTATCACATTGCTAGGCCTCACCACACTCTTCCCTCTCATGTCCTTTGCCTAATAGTCTTGACAACTCCTTAAAATCAATCCCTCTTGAGTCCATTGTTCCACAATACTTTTGTACAAGGACTTTGAGTTTAAATTCTTATCATTCCCTTTCCTTTTATCCAAGGACTTCCCTCTAGATCTAACACAAGCATGAGACAACATATTTCTCATCATATCTTCCCAATGTTGATGTATGCATTCAAAGAGCTCACTCAACTAATAGAACAATGGATCTGATAATAGAAGAAGAGTTCATAAGAAGTTGACCCTCCAATTTGCATGGTCATTGATTTCTTCCTCACATGTACTTGTGTCATGGTTATAAAACTTAAGATACTCAAATTAGTACTGCATTCATTGTTTATAACATCTATTCTCTTTAAGAATACATGTTACAAAAATATGTCATTTGAAAAGTTTACAATATATATCCATGACTGGTTAATAATTATTGATTAAGTGAATATATAAACAATCTCCAAAATAACAAGAATATAAAATACTACAATCCTTTTCCAAGAATACATTCATAATTAAATTAAATTAAAAAAAAAACATAATTAACAAAATACAATAAAATTTAAACATTAAACATATAATAATTTTATTCCTAATATTTAGGATACCATGGTTCCATTCTAGGAAATCAATAAAATAAAATTTTAATATAAGCAAATGAAATTGAAGTGAATGCCACAAAAATATTTTAATTTAAGCCAATGAAATTGAAGTCAATGCCAAAAAAATAAACAAGGCAAAGCAAAACACGACACTTGAGATCTTTTATAAATAGTTTGAAAAACGAGAAGCTTTCCCTAATATCTCTTACACCTCAACATTTGTTCTGATAACTTAATATATAATAAGTATAAACTATATACTTATTCTCATTTTGATAAACTTGAAATAGAATATATTTCTTCGAAAACGACTCGAAATAAAATAATACTAAAATTAAATTTAAAAGTAGAGGCAACCAACCACGTCGAAACAGAAGTGTCATGAATGATATCACCTCATTAGTAGCGAGTCCTTATTGCTATAACTTAGATTAAAATAACAATTTAATTGTTGATATTGGACTATGTTTATGTTTATTATACTTTAGGTTATCCATATTACATTGTTTTTATTCTTTTGAAAATTATAAATGCTATCATTACATTTTTAAGGTAGGATATATATGTAATAGCAATACATTACATTAAATTGCATATGTCACATCACATTAACTTAATAAACAAAGGATTTCCATGAGTATTGATTAATATTTAACTTATTATCCTTCCATTATTATTATTAATAAATTGCAGCTAAGGCTAGTTTATTATTATTGAATACACATATGTGGCATATGTCTTGTGCACATATGAGCAGTAAATATGAACTTAATGAATATATCTTATGCACATATGAACAATAAATATGCAATTAATGCACAACCAATAGTAATGTCTATAATTATTGGTCAATGTTATTAGTTTATTGATGTTAGATACATATATCTCGTATGTGTCAGTTATATTTATAATTATTGGTCAATGTTATTAGTTTATTGTTATTGTATACATATGTCTTACGCTCATATAAGCAACAACAAATATGTATTTAATTTAAATATAACTGTTAAATAATCTATGTGACATGAAAAAACTTTCAAAATATATAAAAATTTTAAATAACAATACAAATTCCATACATTTAACAATTCTATACCTTGCTTAAAGTTATAAAACATATAAATTATAAAAATTATTACTTTTTATAAATTTACGAAGTTAAAAATATTTAAACATATAAATTATAAATCATAAAAATTATTACTTTTCTAAATTTACAAGTTAAAAATATTTTAAAAAATAATATTTTTAATATTTAATATAAAAAATGCTAGCCTTCAAATCGTTACATATGAAGCCGTAGGCATTGTTGATATTCAGAGTTGAGGTAAATTTCAGTTGAAATTACAAGACATAAATTATTTATTAAGTACCTTGTATGCTGATGATCTTCTTGGGAAGGGTGAAATTCCAAAAGCATTGATTAGACAATCATACAATTAATTATTTCATTGGATCAAAAAAGGCATAGCGTGTATCTACGAAATACTTTTGAAAAATTTTAATTTGGAAAGTTACCATATGAAATGTATTTTTTTATGTTGGCTAAGTGGAACAACCTCCCTGACCAATAGGTTTGCCATTGGCTAATTTACCACGAACCAGGGGCATCTAAGCCGTCAAAATCACCCGGGGATCACACCCGGCCTGGACCGCACCAACCCTTAACATGGTTGGATTTTTGGTATCCGTGGGCTTTGAACTGGCGACCTTTCAGCTTTGGGGGCGTCTTAATCATACCCCGCCACCAACTGTTCTAGATCTCACGGATACCATATGAAATGTATTAAATGTGATTAGTATTGAAAAAATATATACAAAATATGGTTATGGGAATCGAACTTTAGAAGTTACCATTGCAAATTTATGTGGTGCAATTATTACATAATTACATCATGTCAAATGTGCAACCACCCATGTGATATGCCAGGAGAGTTAAAGCTAGTAAGCATTTGCAAATAAGACCTTTGATAGTGTATACCAATCAAATTGTATATAATTCGTTTTTAATATAATATTTAAAAATATATAAATATATTTGCAATGTTGAACTTTGTAAAAAATTTAAATTTGCATTGGTCAAACGAGAACTAATTGTACTCAACCATATATCAATTACTATATTACTTGCCTACGGCAGGGATAATAAGCAGGAGGAGTCAACCAATTACTTCCAAACAAAAGTCTCAAAGTAAAGCTCGTAGTCTTTAGTTTTATTTATTAAATAATAGCAAAAATATATTTTAAGCTTTATGTGAAGTAGTAATTTTGCTTTATTAAAAATAATTTCGACATATAGATCATGCAAGGAAGGGGTATGTCGTGGCTTTTGGAAATGTTTGTGTGTAACACATAAACTAGCAATTGCTTCAAGAAGGTGCAATAATATGTTGAATAGGTGAAATAAACTAAGATTTTAGGTTGGGCAATAAAATTAGTAAGATTAAAAAAATCTTTTTTAAGTATTTGATAAAAGATATTAAGATGCAAACCTTTAAATATTTAAAATATTGAAGTTAAAACAACAATATCTATAGTGACGTGTATATTTTCTTATTACATAGTTACACATTTTTCTTTGGGCCGAGAGGCGCTTTCTACAACCCAAGTGAATGAGATGTGTCACTGAAATGTGTCACATCTGTCACACTCATATGTCAGCTCAAAAAATATATTAAAAAGAACAATTATAAAAGGAAGAACATTTTTTTTTTTCAGAGGAAAAAATACCAAACCTTGTTATTCATCTTGAATCAAAGGACATCATATACATTCATCCTACAAAGGGCTTTTCGATCTTTTGCAAGAACATTCTCATATGAGGATCCCACTAATATCTAAAAGATCAGTAAAAACATCCAAACAACCAAGATCAAGGAGACAGAGAAGCATGAAGTCTGTCTTGTACAGACTTTCTCATCATTCCTGATAAACAGGTCAGATAATGTTGATAAAGAGATCGAGGATGACCACAAAACAAACTAGTCCTAAGCAAAACAAGAAGGCTGAGAGTCTCTTCAATGTCAGCTAAGAACCAATTCAAATCAACACAAATATAGTGCCAAAATAAAGACAGAGCATAAAGCCCGACACTAAAAAAAGGAAGAACATATAAAATACAAAATTACATTAGCTATATTGTAAAACACATTTATGTAATTATATATCAAACTTCAATTTAAAATTCAGTAGACTTAAGTATTAAAAAGAGAAATTATAAAACCAAGAACATATGGAATTCAAATTTAAATTAGCTAACTTGTAAAACACATTTCTGTAATTATATAACAATTATCAATTCAAAATTCAGTTGACCAAAGTATTAAAAAGAAAAATGATAAAACCAAGAACATCGATATGATCTAAATTTAAATTAGCTAAATTGTAAAACACATTTATGTAATTATATATCAAATTTCAATTTAAATTTCACTTGACTTGAAACCTAAGAACATGGACTTATCAAATCGATACAAAATTTTTTATAAATATTTTTACCTATGCAATAATAAAATTCCATCCACTTAGTATTTAAATACAACAAATTTTTGGAAATGTATAAAATTTTCCTTTAAAATTCCCCTTAGTTTCATTGAACAACATATTAATTAGAGTGGGTGAGCTGTTAAATGTGCTTTTGAGAACATTATCATGAAATCTCTTGGTCTTGAAGTTGTACTCTCGGAATATCTCACTAACTATCGGCCTCACTAACCTCACTGGGCCCGTACCTGATAACGTACCTGCCCTGATAAGACCTTACCAGACCTAAAACAATTCAACTGGTCCTTAGGAAGGAGGTCTCAACTAAAAGGAGAGGACACAGAACCTATCGAATTGGTGATCGCGTGTTTGCATGGATGTCTACTTGTTTAGATTAAAAAAATCTCAATTATTTCATAAATTGTCTTGCAAGGATTTTTATTAAAACACCATATGGTTTCTCATGCTCCATTTTGAACGGTTAAACCAAATGTATATGTGCCTACTTGTTTGGTTTAATAAATATCACAATTACTTTATAAATTTTGTTGCAAAGATCTCTATTCAAACAATAACATTTAACTCAAGGTAATAAATTGACTAGGCACTTATAAAGATCACTGTTTCTCACAAAAAACTTTGAATTGATATCTTCTTTTTAGGTCCATCGAAAGAAAAATACCATTGTTGATCATTATGCGTACTTGGCATCAAAATTAGAAAAATGACAACTATGGAAAAATGGGGGAGTGATTATTCAAAGCCACCTCCCATGATAAATAATTTGAAATTAATGTTTGAAATGACAGTCGACACAATGGACAAGTGGAAGCCTAAGTCCAGGGAAAATTTTGTTAAAGGCACCTGAACAACAAAGCCAAGATGCAATGCCTCAAGCATGCATAGATGGTACTTTTTTGTGCCATGAACCTTCAGGCTAAAGTAAATAAAATTACATTTATGGGATGGTCTTGTTCATGTGGGAGAGCACGAATTAGGCTCCATTATGCAAACTTGATGACCAATCAATTTATGTTTGATATGAGGATGGATACCATGTATCCTAGACAATTCTCTTGCATATGTGTTGTTTCAATATTATGTTGCTATATGTTGAGTTTCAAAGGTGAGAAGGGTTTTGAAGCATTGTGCAAGACACATTAAGGATCTCTAGGAGTGTCAAATACTAGTGAAACACCTAGCTCAGTTTTCACTTATTTTCTGGAAATAAGAAACCATTTAAAGCTTGCTTCATTTCTCAAGAGAGAGAAATCGCTTGTCCCCAATATCTTGTTAATCATGTTTGTTAAAATTGTTTTGGAAGCCATGGTTTCAACAATAATGAGTTTTGTTGAGAATCTTCTGAATTTAGAGCACATGAATATTAAGATAATATCCCCCTGCATGCAATTTTTTTACTGCATCTTGATATACTTTTCACAAGTATGCAAAATTTTCTTCATCTTCGTTGGGAGAATAAAAGGCAAACATTATAAAACCTGGGAAGTGTGAGCTAATTTCTCTATAAATTGTTGGCAAAATATGAAACACAATCAAAAGTAGTGAATCGATTTGTTGATCTTAATGATTAACATTTTAGGAAGACTAAGCAGTTCATCGAAATACTTTCTCCTTAAAAAGAGGTTTTTCCAACTTGGGTGATAGAAGTGATATGAAAATGCTAACTATGTTTAGTTAGGGGCTAAATTTGTCTACATTTAATATTCAAGTTCCTATTTATGTTATCCTGGAAGGGATTTTTAAATTTGACCCTTCCTTGGCATTCCCTACAACACTAATAGTTGATTTGTGATGGTGCTCAAGGTAGAAGGTCAGCTCTACACCATTGGAAAACTTTAGTCTATGTGCTTTTTTGGGTTTTTTCCCAAAGCACAAATTCAATTTTAGTTTACCCCTTTCAGGGATTTCACCCTCTAACAACAACATGTCGGTGTATTATTGCACCTTTTGTATATTCAAGCATGGATACGTTGGTCCACCTTTGCTTATCATATCAAGGCCTCGAATATGTTGTGGCAAGAAATTCCTTGAACATTCATTTGGAGAGGTTTCAAATTGAACTTAATGGTACACCTTTTCCTGTCATATCATGATTCATCCAACAATTTACATATTCCATATTTACCAAGTTCCGTACATTACATAGTCCATAATTATGCATTATCATACCAGTCACTAAATTTGTGCATGCCTTAGGGTAGTTCTAATATGTACATGCATCTCACCTAAATAGAAATAGAGGATATGTTGACATTAACTTGTTTAAACCAAAACAAAAACTATATTAATAATAAGGAATGTGTTGAAATCACTTCTTTTCGAAATTAATGCCAGACTTCACACCAAATAAAGTCCGTCAATATCAGACTCTCTATAATGAGTGATGCCCATATTGAGCTCACAACTCAAAACCCAGTAGAATAGTCTTTACAATTCACATCAAGAGTGTATACACATATCATGAAAATACAAAGAATCAACATAAGTTGGGATAGAATGTCAGTAATAACAGTTTGGAGTTGAAGAAAGGTGATAACAAATATCCTTTTGGCCATCACTTGTCTCTGGTATTAGAACAGTGCAAATCACACAATATTCATTATCATAATTGTTGTCATCTATTTTGATTAGTACCAAAATTGTTGGAAGAGCCTATTTCATTCTGATGCAGAAGCGATGAATGCCAAAGAATTGATCCAACATGCATAATTCCCATGATCAATTATTGGCAGAGGATATATTATATGTATTCATTGTATGCACACCCATTGAACAAAGTATAGCACAAGTGGTAGATTTTTTCAAAGGGATGGATGGATGGATCATTGATGCTAGCAACGTGACAGGGTTGGGGATAATATTTACCGTCCTAATCAAAAACATCAATTTTTTTTAATTTTTGAACCCAAAGCCTTATCCAATCTTGGGAATATTTAATATTAGACCTATCTCCGATCTCACATATTGATATTGGTAAATATCGTTGTATATGTGACCTGTTAATGACCACATGTTAGATAAAAACATTCATTGGGTCGTGAACTGTGTGATCTGTGGCTGTTGTGACCTTCTTTTGTTGGTCGTGGGCTGAGGATGTGGCCTCCTTTAGCTTCCCATACAGAGTCGTTACCTTTTTTTGGTTTCCATACTTGAAACATGGCCTTGTTGGGTTGTTTTAACTTGATGTGTGAACTTGTTGGGCTGGGTCACAATAATCATACGCTGGGCATCACTCCCTTGAATAGTTCTTGACCTTATCTTGAACTGATAAAGGTTGGATGTAGTCTGTTTGGGGGTTGCTTCCTATTGAGAAGAGAGGAGACCAAGAACATGAGAAGAGAGGAGGTGGGAGAGGTAGTAGTAAAGGAGACAAAGGAGTAAATGAGGGAGGAGGCAAAGGTGGATATGAACTTGTATATTTCTTCTCCTGTCCAATATCCTATGAAGGGTATATTCCTAACCCATTGCTTCAATACCACTATCCTGAGAAGAGTATATCAAGCATGGGTGTGTATCAAATATTGTTTCCAAGAAGCAAAATTTGTTTGGACACTTACCCTAACTACCATTAACAATTCCCTCCATGGTAAGGTGGTTGCTTAAACTATGGCCACATGCTTGCACAAATCACATGAACAACCTTTGGGGACCTAAAGTGTACCATCTTTTGGTTTAAGGGCACCATTTTCTGCCATATGATCGAGTGCATAAAATGTCTCCCTTAACACAATTAATTGACATAACTACTCCAACCTTGTGACTGACGACCTATATAGTTGAGTAAATCTTGTCATTTGTCTCTTTTAACTGTCCTGCTCAATAGGATGGTCATATCCTTTTTTTAATATATAAGCAACTCCAAATTAGTGTCCAGACTCACAAATGTAGTCTAAATAACTTATTTCCTACCATACTTCCTACAAAATCTTATCTAAAAGACTTCATGATTAATCGAATGAACTGTCCTTGTCGCCCACCTATTGGAGTAGAACCAATCTCAAAAGATCTTTTTTTTTTAATTTGTTTATAATTAATTTTTTAATTTTTTCCCTGGCATTATTTCTTGCCTCTATTAGAAATAGTGATTTTTTCACTATCTACCCAATTTTTTGAGATCTTTTTTGAATTCCTCCAAACTATTTATTGGTTTTATTCTCTTTAATTCCCAACTCCTACTATCCAAATTTTGGCTCATTCCGAGTTAGTAACAAATTTTAGGATCATATCATAAAATTTGACATTGGACTACATCTCAAAACATGGTTTGAGCCTGCAAAATTGTGCTAAAAAACATTTGCTAGATAATTTCATTATTGATCTCCAACTGAAATTTTATGTAATTTTAGATTTATATGCAGAAGTTCAATATTTATTCCACAATGATACGGTGACAGGGTAAAGGCCCAGGCTGTTATGTTACATATTCAAATTTGTGCCTTCACTTTTCCTCTTTTCTCCTTCTCATTTATTTCTCCTGACCTTCCTTCTCCTTGCCTCATAGGCTACTCACTCTATTTCTCAAGGAAACTCTCCTATCTCTGAAATCACTGTTGAGTCAGGGACTCTATGTTCTACGAGTAGCTCTAATGTAAACGATGTTATACTTAGTTTATTTTTCCAAAACAAAATGATTCTCTTCTCTCAATGAAATCATACTCAAACATTTTCCCCAAAAACAAAGTGACTCTTCTTCTCAGCAGGGATTCATACTAAGACATTTTCTCTAAAAATGTAGTGACGATTCTTGTCTAGACAGTATCTTGTTTGGAATTCTCTCTAGAAAACAAAGTGATTTTGTTCAGTATATAGAGTTATACTCTGACTTTTCTCTGAAAACAACGTGATTCTCTTCACTGAACGGTGTCACAGACTTTCTCTAGAGATGGAGTGATTTTATTCACTAGACAAAGTCATACTTAGAATTCTATGAAAATAAAGTAACTATTTTCACTGGAAAAACTCGTACTTTTTCACTAAAAACAAAGTGAATCTCTTAACTGTCAAAATCATACTTGGATATTTTTTGAGTCTACTGCTGACTTTATTTTCTCTCTAACAAACTCATTCTTTTGTTACCTTAATGAAATAGACTCATGCTTAGTGATTTTTTTCAACTCTTTACAAGTACATTCTGTTTTCTCGAGGACTCATACTTGTGAAATTTTCACTGTGGTTTTAAATGAACTCAAACCCTTTTCAATCAATTTTCTTCATTAAACAAACCCATACTTCAAAGGAACAACAAAATTACAAGAGAATAAATGGCTTTAAAATAAATGGCTACACAAATTAGTCATTTCACACAAAGTATGAGATTGTCATATAAATAAACCTCCATTTATCAAATTTGAAATTGAAAAATAAATTCAAAGAAACAAATAAAATCATCGTTTTCAAAGGAACTAAAAAAAGAGATTACGATCACGTTGTGGTAAGCGTTCATCATGATGAAAGCAGGCCTCCTTGGACCTTGAACTCAAAACCTATACATCGACTCAAAAAAAAACATGTCCATGTGGATTGAGAAAAACTTTGTATGCATATGTATCTATATTCTTAGATAAAAGAACAAAGTAGGTTATTCACCAAGGTACCATATACCAGTAGTCGTGTCATCATTGTAACAACTTACATAGTATACTTGGTAAAACGTAGGAATGTCAAGGAGGTTGAACCATGGCACAAGTTTAAATTTGAATTCAAATACTATAAAGGAAAAAAATAAAATCTAAAAAAGATTGGAAGAATACATCTTACTAATATAAAAAGATTCTTGACAAATCTTTGAAGTTTTAGTGTATTTCGACTGTAAATTTCATATTCAATTCAGATCAATTCAATCAGCAATTCATTAACATAGAAAATCCTATCTTGAGCAAATTATTCAATCAATCTAGATTTTTGCATATTTTGTGTATTAGAAGCTACAATTTTCCTAAATTTGGTGACTATGCTTAGAACTCAAAATCTCTTATACTTTAAATGAATATTTAACCAAAAGACAAAACCAAGGTCTTCAAGTAGCCATTATAATGGGTTCTTATGGATATGCATCCTTAACTAGTGGACTAAATTGGATCTTCAACAAGGTCCTATTACCATAGGTCTTTGTGGATATGAATTCTTAATAATAATAAAACAAACAAACATCAATGGGAGTTTAAAATCAAATTCTCTTAGACTTTATATGAATATATTTATCCAAAAGACAAAACCAAGTTCTTCAAGTAACCATGGTTCTTATGGATATGCATCCTTAACTAATGGCCCAAGTTTATACTTTTAGTTTATGCTCCCTACTTAGACAAAATAGCTATACTAAGACCCTCCTTTTTATGCTTTTGAAGCATCTCCCATTCATGTTTTTTTGACAAAAATGGTCGAGAGATTTTGTATTAAAAAAAGGATAAAATGAGGTTACAACACACAGAAGATGGATTGCTCCCATAGGAGGGTAGCATCCAAAACTCCTTGCTCATATTTCTCGTATTTGTAGCTATCCCTAAATAACCCTACTCTATGGAAGCTATACCTTCTTACAAATTCACCAATAAGCATTAAACAAAAACAAGACATTATATAAGCTAATAAGAGAGACTAAAACTATGCACCCTTATACCAGTATCCCGTCATACTTATAAGTTGATTTCATAATGAAACCAAGAACCACTTTTTGAATGATTTCTATCTGATAACTTCTCTCCTCCTCCAAATATTCCTATCCTTCATCTCACTCAAGCTCCAAAACACATCATGTTGATGCCCAAGTACCATTCCCAAGTACCAACTCACTTCCTGTTGAAGCTCGATAACCAAGATGCCAAGATGCCAAGGATGCACATTGTTGTTATCACATTCTTTTGATACATGTTGGGTATTAAAAATTTTGATTTTTAAATTGTTGTCAGCGCATGGGCGGATCCATTCTCCACGCGCGTTCCATTTCACCTTCTCCTACCCCATCGACCTCAAGTTTGACCTTCGATTACATATCCTACCACCAATTACTTTCCCTACCTTTGATATCAAGGAAGACACTTTGTATATTACATGTCCAACCACCATTTTAACTTTACGCAAGATGTCAATTTTCTCTCCAGCCGGGTAGCGAGCCAACCTTTCAGGATTGATGATCCTTCTTGTTTTCAGATGAGGTGGTAATCATTTTTGTATTGGAGATCCGATTTCTTCCTCTGTGCATGTGTAGCAGTGGAGATAAGCTTACAAGAGCAACAATGTTTCTATTGAAACACTTAGATATTGCCTGTAGCTATGAAACGGTGGTGACAAGATTACAAGAGCAGATTACCTGCGTTGTCATTAGAGTTGTTGTCTGAGAATACCTGCCATTTACTGTGTAATGCATACCTGCAAAATGTGATTGATACTGATTCTTTTTAGTGATAAACTCCAGTTCAGGGGATCCAGCTTATTCCTTTCCTTTATTCATTACAGGCAAGCTCTCCATAATCTAACAAAACTCCTATGTTAGCCATTAAATCAGCCTGCTTATTGCTTGTTCTTAGGATATGAAAGAACTTTATAGATTTGAACTCCCATCCTAGACAGTTAAGGATATGGTGCATTTTGATTTTCGGACTCTTGATCTTCTTATACAACAATCTTGCTTCCCTTATGACCATGAGCGAGTCACCATAGACTGCTAACTCCTCCATTTCGCAACTGTTTGCAATCTCCAACCCCTTGATTAGAGCAAGCCACTCAGCCCCATTATTGGATTTCTTTCCCAAGCCCCATGCATAGTCCTTTTGCTTGTTCCATCCAGGATAAAAAATGATTCCACCTGCCCCAGCCAACCCTAGATTACCTTTAGGTGCCCCATCAAAGAGAAGGGAGTTACAACCCAAATTTAGTCTCCAATTAGGAAAACCTTCTTCGCTCATCCTTAGCTTCCATTTTAAACAATTGGGTCTTTTGATTGCTGTGTGCCAGTTATTCGTAACAGGTTGAAGAAATTCAATTGCCCACGCTCTTTCCTCATAATTCAGAAGCTCATTATTGATACAATTCATCCCCCTCATAACTAAGGCTTCCACCCACAACGATTTTGCAGCAAGCATTACTTTCCTTGGGTTGGAGGCTTTCCCTTCAAACAGTTCTTTGTTTCTAGTTACCCAAATCTTCTAGAAGAGGTATTTAGGAAGTGAAACCCAGGCTCTTGTGAGATATGAATTTTGTAGAAGAGAACCATGCATGTATGAGTCTTTCCAGCAAGCAAAGAGGTCATTCCAATTTGTTGGAAGAATCATGTTTATATGTAACTCATGTACAGCCAGAGCCCAAACTTCTTTGGAAAACTTACATTCCAGAAAAATATGGTCAAGGGTCTCTTCTGCCTCTTCACAAAGTATATAGCGCGAAGGCCCTTCAATCCCTCTTTTTTTCAAATTCTCCACGGTCAGAATTTTGCAGTGTGCTAATATACAAAAGAAGACATTAATTTTTGGAAGACCATCGTTGCACCAAACTTTATTCCACTTAATATTAGCTCTGTCGATGTCTTCATTACTAGAGATGATTCAGTAGCCTTCTTTTATAGTGTAAATCCTCGATTTACCCCATCCTCTGCTATCCAAAAGCTAGATGTGAACAGGTGCAGAATAATGGAGAATAGAGCAAAGAGCATTAAAATCAAATGTTAGATGCTCAGGCACGTCCAAGGCTTTCCATACACCCCATCTTCTGTTGTTTTTCCAAGAAGATATATCATAAAGGGTAAAAATGTTTAGATGATCTAGCCATTGCTTGAGATCTGAAAAGGCCACCAGATGGTTTACTGGAGAGACTGACCCCAAACTATCCTGCAAAATTATGATCTGTTTACCATTTCTTGGGCTTCGGTGCAGGCGATTTTTGATGGCATGGGTCGCCTTCTTGCAAATATTCTAGTTTGGAGACCCCTTCCCTATCAATGGGTACTCATCTACACATATATTTTCCTTGCTCCCTTCATATACTTTTTTCCTAAGAATATCCTTCTAGCATCCCTTATCACCAGAGAAAATTCTCCATAGAATTTTCGCTCCAGCCCCACCATAGTTTTTTGGGCTACATACCACATCCCAGTTTACAAGGTCAAATTGTTTTGTGCCATTTGACTTGCCTCCTTGCCAAAGGAATTTTCTGATTTCCTTGGCGATTTCCTGCATAACTTTTATTGGAGCTAAAGAGATCGAACAAGTATATATTGGATAGGCAGAAAGGATAGAGTTTATGAGGACAAGCTTACTAGCAGGGTTGAGCCACCTTACTCCCCAAGAGGTGATTTTTTTCTTTATCTTCTTGACAATTACCTGCCAATCAGCATAAGTTTTTTTACCTTTGAAGATAGGGGTCCCAAGATAGCTGAATGAGTTCCAATTTAGATTTTCTTCAAAGCCAAGAATTCTGGAAATCCTTTCCATCGTCCTGGGCGGGAAATTCTAGGCATAAACCTTGGATTTTTTCAGATTGACCTTGCCATCTGAAGCTTTTAAGAAAGAATATAGAGCTTCATTAAATCTCTCTGCAATCACCGTGGAATCCCCACCAAGCATAATTGTATCATCTGTGAACTGGGCATGTGTTGCAGCTTTGGTCCCCCTGGCAATCTTTAAGCCTCTTAGATTTATGTTTTCTTGTAATGCTTGGAGCTTCCTGCTTAGTGACTCCAATCTGCAAACACAGCTAGGATCCCGAACCACCGTCAAGGTCAACACGCCTACCAGTCCTCGGATTCAATCATCTCGATCTAAATATTCATTTTTCAATACCAACTACAAACCATTTTTTCTTCATGAACACCTTATTCTTCCATAGTTTATCCCATCACCACTTATTTGTTCTAAAGTTCCCTATATATACTAAGACCCTCCTTATCATACTCTTGAAGCATTTCAGTATTCTATTATGTCTTCTTTTTAACATTTATAACATAAGCAACTCTAAGTAATAAATTGTTTAAATAATTAAATGCAAAATCTATTGTACTTTTATCTAGTGGTTGACAAAGGAGTCATCAATTTAATTTTTTTTTAATCAAATAAACAAATCTTCTTCTAAATTGGTTAGTAATTAAGTGTACTCTTGCAAATAATGAAGTGATTAATATTTTGGACATGAAACAAAGAACCATAATTGTATTGCTTTAGTTGGACTTAGTCTGATATACAAATATTGTAAAATTGTGATGGATTTAACATGCAAAACTATAATTTCGAGTTTTGCATGATCAAACCATTTCAAAGGTTTGTTTCTTAATTAAATTAACTTAGTTATCATTCTGTAAGGATGAAAAAATATTATGCTCAGAACTTGGGAGTCTTCAAATTTCTTATTAGATTGTCCTTCCACGTATCCTCTAAATTTATAAGTTCTTCTCTGGATTTTCCTGGTATCCAAAAACATTCTCAAGTTTTCAAGGCATTTCGGATTCTTGCTGAATATTCAAGAGACAAAGAGACTAAGCCGCCTTCCCAACAACAAACAAAGTAGATAATATCTCGTTCTTTCTTTTCCAAAAGAAGTGTGATCCTTGTGTTGGATTTGTGGTTGCAACAACTCATGTAGCTAGAATATAGTTGAAAAGGAAAGGAAACAAATAGCAGGGCAAGGTAGCAACCTTGAATCAACTTGAATTTGATGTCTCTATTCATCCAATCTACAATGTTCTTAGTATTCAGGATGGTCATAGTTTTAAAGTTTTTAAATTTTAAAGATTGTGGATGTGTTTAAAATGTAATTATTTAAATATGTTTCAAGGTTTCAAAGATTTTAATGATATATATGATGCTTCACGTGAAATTAATCTATGATGGGGAATGTGATTTTGACTTGAGCTATATTGAGTGTATGAAACATGCAACACAAAACCAAGGTGAAATCTAATGAGAAAAACGAATGGGCATGCCTACAAGAAAACACACATGCTAGAAGGTTGTTATTTATAGAGGAAGCTTACGAACAAATAAAGTTCCCACCTACAACCAAGAAATGAATCCATAAACTTGTCTTCGGGTAAATGAAAAGTTGCAGGGTGAAATAGAGATGAAACAAGGCAACGACAAAAAATTGTAAAAGGTCAAAATTAAGCTTAATGGACAGCCTACCAATTTGTTGATATTGAGATATTTCTTTCCTCCTAAGTGAGTATTTCATTAGGTTAAAGTGGTAGATTGCACATCTGAGTGAGTGATTTGTCTCTTTATAGGTGACAATTTTCTCTTTTGGTGTGTGGTTTGTTAAGAACACTAAATGAAGCCATCAATCCTTTGATTTACAAAAGAGAATTCAATGAGGTTGAAGGTTGTAGCCTCCTTGCATTATGAGGTGAACAATTTGTCTCATTTGTCTCTTACATTTGCCCCTTCATTTTCCTTTCTTGCAAAACTTAATCCTAGTTCCTTAAAGGAAAACACCATGTCTACACCAACTCGATTTTAGCTCCCCTTTGTAGCCTTTTTTTACTTTCCAACAACAACATATCGACGTATTATTGCACCTTCTTGGGACAATTTCTAGTAGTTAAAATGGTTAAGGTTGAGCTCCTTTTTAAGCACTTCGTCTCTTCCTCTACCACGTGGATCATCGTCGTCGTCCCTTCCTGTTGCAACAATGGGTACCCAAAAGTTAGAAAAACAAAAATTTAATCATATCCATTCATTTCACCATCATGTACATTGTAAAAATCATATCTAGTCGTTTCATAACCATCATATTTATAAACCATACAAATAAGTAAAAATCAACAAAAGTTTCATTGACAGAAAATTACATTTACTTACCGTGTTGGTAAATAGTGTTTAAAGATTTTTTCCAACTTAATTTTCATGACAACATATTCCCATATAATGCTTATCCACCAATCAAATGGATAACCCATTAACATTGATAAGTTTTGCAGCTTACCCATTCCAATGGGAAATCTAGCCAACCTATCTCAACTGTGTATCTTCAAGACATAGAGGTGAAGTAATGTTCTTTCGTCCCACACTCCTATGTGTGGTGGTCCACCCAGACTCTCTAACTTGTAAATCGATTTCATAACCAACTTCTCGAGTCTTTTATATTCATGACTCCCTATCACCAACTCTCTCAAAATATTGCATTGATTCAACTTCAAAACTTCTAAATTCGACAACGACTCCATTGAAAAGAGCTCCCTTATGTTGGAGCGGTCTCTAAATTCTACCATTTCAAGATATTCAAACTTGCAAGTTGGCAAACTTAACCCATTGTAACCCCAAAGCGTAAAACTTGTAGCTTCTTCATGCTTTTCATGTCCTCAGGAAGATCATCCATGATTGCATCCAAAAATGAGCCCAAGCTTAAGTTTCTCATCTTTGGCCAGGTTCCCATTATACCATATTTAAAATTTGCCTTTTTTCAATCTTATTGTTTGGTTATCCATACCTCCAACTCTATCTGATTTTTGAGACCCTTTAGACTCCAAATACTCGCCAACGCTTCGAGTTCCACACTTAAATATATGCTATGTAACTAAAGTCTGCTTAGTGAAGTAAGTTCAAATATCTCATGTGGAATCACCCTTAACCCAATGCACATGTCTAGATTAAGACACCTAAGATTTTTGAGCTCTTTGATCTTAGATGGTAATGATTCTAGATTATGATAATAGTAAAGATTCAAAAATTGAAGCCTTTAAAGATTTCATATCTCTTCAGGAAAATATTTGATGGGGAGTTGGCTTAATGACAGAAACTTAAGCAGTCTTAGTTGCCCCACTGACATTGGTAATGAAGTTATTTGGGTGCATCCAAAGCGATTGAGAACCCTGAGAGAGGTTAAGATCAATAGAAATTCTAAAGGAAGCTCTTTCAAATTTCCATTGCCTTCTAAGATGAGACTAACAAGCTTTGGGCATCTCAAGTCAGTCGACAAATCTTCAATACAATTACTGGCAAGTGATATCCTTTTGCAATTGTTATTGTGAACCTTTGGAAAATTTTGCAGATTTTGGCTTGACATAATTAAACAATTATGCTCTCTTTTCCCTATATACATTGCCATCTCACGAATAGCATCGTGAACTCTTAATCTGAAAATGTTAAGTTTTATCAATTTTCTTAGATGATATCTTAAAGCAAATTACTAGAAGATCACTGAAAGAGAAACATGCACATAAAACATAAGAACACAAGAACACAAAGATTTTCCTTGGGGAAACAACACAGGAGAAAACTCCGCAAAACTTCCTCAGTATAGATCTCGACCAGAGCAGTGTAAGACCCAAACAATTGCTTCAAACTTCTTCCTGGCACACTAGTTCTTCTCTCTCTTGCAAAACTGCTTGAGTGAGTGAGTACAAATGAAGGGGAGCGCCTCCCTATTTATATTCATCTGTTGACTTGACCTCTAACTTGGCGGGGCTGACTTCACTAGCTGTCAAGGCCGACTTGTCCAACTGGACACCACAAATAACATTTATTATATTGACACTTGGGTACTATTGACACAACTTACATTCAGAGGTTTACATTGCATCATTTAATGACTCTAACAAGACCAAACTCATCTCCAGAAGGAGGAATACAATACAACTAGAATATCTTCCGAAGTTACATTATTTTAACACTCCCTCTTAACTACGAATTTATTCAACCGTAGTAGCAACTGCTACTATTACAACTGTACAACTAACTGGTCAGACTCTATATGTCATAGGAAGTTTTGGTACAACATCATACATCTTCATCATCGATCTAAGTTGGATCTTCTTCTGCAATAATCTTCTTGTAATCTTTTGGAACATCTCTTGTAGCATCAGCATATGAATGATGAATCATCTTCTAGATCATTATCATCTGTTGCTTCATCTTTTGGACCATATTCTATAGTATTAGTATGTGAATACTGGAACATATTCTGAATCATCCACTGGTCAACATCAGTGTGTAAACACTGAACCATCATCTGTAACATCATCATCTGAACTGTCATCATCTGCATCTTCAGTATGTGAATACTGAACCATCATCATCTGCATCTCCAGTATGTGAATACCAAACCATCATCATCTGCATCTCTAGTATGTGAATACTGAGAACACCATCATCTGCATCATGATTGTCACCAACTACATATTCAGTATGTAAATACTAAACCACCATCATCTGTATCTTCAATATGTGAATACTGAAACATCATCATCTATCTCTTTAGTATGGAAATATTGAAACATCATCATATGCATCAACAATATGTAAATAGTGAAACAATCAACAACATCATTAGCATGTTAGTGCTAAAAACAAAACATTTATAGTCCTAGATCATCATCTGCATTGCCAACATAGAGATGTTGGAACGTCATCATCATAAACATCATTATCAGTATAGAGATACTGAATCTGCCTCATCAGTATAGAAATACTGAAACTATCACATCAATCAATGTAACAACACTAAAACTATCTCAATAAACATATAAACATTTATCAATCATTCACCAGTCAAGCATCTCAGCAATCAATTATAACCATCTCAACAATCATCTCAGCAATCAAAAGTGTGACAACACTGTAAACATCTCATCAATCATTAGTGTATAATCAATACTGATACTATCCAAAGCATACATCTCAATCAATCATTAGCATAACAATACTGAAACATACATCTCAATCAACCATCAATATAACAATATTGAAACTATCATCATTATAACAATACTGAAACATACATCTCAATCAATCATTAGTATAACAATACTGAATCAACTATCTCAACAATCAACATACCAATGTTGAACCAATCATCTTAACAGTCATCAGTATAACAATATTGAACTAACATCTCAACAGTCATCAGTATAACACTACTGAAAGAAAACATCTCATCAATCAACAATATAGCAATACTGGAACAACCATCCTACCCTCTAACTATTTCGGAGCATCATCACGGTGAGTTCTCTAGTAGATCCACCCGGGCATTTTGTCTAACTTACTAACCCTTTTGAGCCAACAAGCCTAGTTAGACAAATGGATCTTCTTGGGGACCAACAAGCCTTGTCCTGGATTACAAACCCACTTGGGTTAAACTAATCTAGCCAGACATACTAATACCCCTAGGATTAACAGGCCTTGTCTGACTAACCCTTTCGGGCCAAACTGCCCTTCCAGACTTACCCTACTCTAGACTGATCTACTCACCAATGCATCCTTCTTCCATATACTGTCTCTCCCTCTTTCGAGAGAGGTCTTTCCGAACTACACCAAGATTGTCTCAAAAGTATTCAAACTTTACACGAGCTAGAGGTTTAGTCAACACATCTGCCACTTGTTCCTCTATAGGAACATACTTGAGCTTTATGGCTCCTTTCTGAACCATGTCATGAATGAAGTGATATCTCACTTCAATATGTTTTGACTTATCATGAAAAACTAGATTTTCTGTCATCTTGATACAACTCTAATTATCACAAAGGATATGAATAACATCTTATCTCTTCATCAAATAAACCTGCCAACATCTTCTGAAGCCATACTGCTTCACTACAAGCTGAACAAGCAACAATGTATTCTGCTTATGCTGTGCTAAGTTCAATATTGGTCTTCTTTCTACTAAACCATGAGATCATGCATGATCCCAAACTAACACAACAACCTGAGGTGCTCTTTCTGTCTTTAGCACTTCCTACCCAATTTGAGTCTGTGAACCCATGTAATCTGATCTCACTGTCTGATGTATATCTGAGCCCATAATCTACAGTTCCCTTTAGATACCTCATCACATGTTTTGCTCCTATTAGGTGAACATGCTTTGGATTCACCATGTACTGACTTCCTGTGTTTACAACAAAAAATATATATGGTCTTGTATTGGTTAAGTACATCAATGAACCAATAATCTATCTGTACAAGGTGGCATCTACAGTTTCCAATGTATCATCATTCAAGAACTTCGATTTTGTTGTCATCGGAGTAGTCATGGCCTTACATTCTAACATTCCAAACCTCTTCATAATTTCTACCGTATATTTTCCTTGGTTTAGGAAAATCTCATATGGGGATTGACAAACTTCAAGACCTAGAAAGTAGTTCATCATTCCAAGGTCTTTCATCTCAAATTATGCAGCAAGCTTCTTCTTGCATTCATTGACGGGCTTATCTTCTCCCGTTAAGAATACATCATCCACATATAAAAGTAATATCATAATCCCATTATCCTCAACCTTATAGTAAAGGTTTGAATCTTCCTTACTCTTGGTAAAGCCTAAACTCATCAGGAATCCATCTATTCTTTTGTACCATGCTCCGTGTGCTTGTTTTATCCCATACAATGCTTTCTTAATTTTTCATACATAAGATTCCTGATCTTTAGTATCAAAACCTTGCGGTTGTTCGATATACACTTCTTCTTCTATCAAGTCATTTAGAAAAGTTGTCTTCACGTCCATTTGATGTAACTTCCATTTATTTTTGGCTGCGAAGGCAAGGACAATTCTTATTGAAGTGTACCTAGCTACTGGAGCAAAGGTCTCTTCATAGTCAATCCCTTCCTTTTGGGAGAAACCTCTAGCTACGAATCTTGCCTTATACTTTTCTATACTACCATCTATGGAATGCTTTGTTTTGAAGATCCACTTCGAGGATACCACTGATTGGTCTTTTGGTCTTGGGACTATTTCCCACACATCAGTCTTTATTATGGATTGGTATTCCTCAACCATTGCATCAACCCATTCCTTCTGCTTTGTTGCTTCTTCAAAACATGTTGGTTCTTTATCAACTAGATCACTCATCAAAGCCATATAACTGGGATATGACTTTGGATTCTTTATTTCTCTATTGGTTCCTTATGGGACACCAAGCCTTTTTGCTTCTTCAATTACATCACGATCCCAAGAAGGATTTCTCTTTCGAGAAATCATTTCATTGGGAAATTCTTATAGCAACTGAGGTTCAGTCATATCATGATCCTCGGGTATATGACTTTCTTCTTCATTCCTAACTAGTTTAGGATTCTCTGTAGCTTTGGGATTTTCATGTTCCTCTTCATATTCTCTATCTTTCCTCGACTTTCTGAAAGTTGTGTCTTCGTCAAATGTTACATCTCTTCTAAGCTCAATTTGACGGTATCCCGGGATATAGATTCGATAAGCTTTTGACTGTTCACTTTATCCTACAAACAATCCCTTCTTTCATGAAGGATCTAGCTTTGTTCTTTTCTCCTTGGGAATATGAATATACATAGGGAAACCAGATATCTTTAGGTGACTTACCTCAATATTTTCTCTGGAAAACATTTATTCTAGGGTTTTGTTCCCAAGGGAATTGTGGGAGATTCTGTTCTATACATGTATTGTTGTTCTGGCTACTTCTGCCCACAGGTACATTGGTAAATCTTGATCATGTATCATAGCTTTTAATACTTCCATGATAGATCTATTCTTTCTTTATGCCACACCATTTTGTTGAGGATTATAGGGAATGGTGAGCTCCCTCTTAATCCCATCTTCCTTGCATAAATCATTGAATTCATTTGATGTGAACTCTCCTCCATTATCTGATCTTAAAATCGTTATTTTCCTCTCAGAGAGATTTTCTACTTGGGCCTTAAATTCTTTAAACCTTTCAAACACTTCATCCTTCTTTTTCAAAATGTATATCCAAGTCTTGTGGTAGTAGTCATAAATAAAAGAAGCATAGTAAACATACCCTCTTAATGAAGTTGTTTGCATTGGCCCGCATATATCTGAATGGATAATATCTAAGATCCCTTTTGCTTTGTTGTCACTTTTTGGATAGGGATTCTTAGTATTATTTCCTTGTGCACATCTTTTGCACACTCCTTCATGTTCTATCTGAATTTCTGGTAGACCAGTCACAACCTTGCTTATTATTAGTAGAGCTTTGTAATGAATACGAGCAAGCCTTCTGTGCCAAAGCTAACATGGATTTATTGTACTAGTTGCTAATGTTGAATCTGCATGTCCCTTCAGTTTGCAGAGGCCTCCTTCTTCAATTCCAATTTCTACTGCATCATCTATGGTCTTTCCTTTTGACCACATGAGGACTTTTCCATCTATGAATGCAACTCTGAATCCTCTCTTGTCCAAAGCTGAAATAGACAGGAGGTTTTTCTTTAGTCCAGGGACATATTGGACATCTTTCATCATCATTGATTTTCCAAAGTCCAACTTATAGGATGCTTCTCCCATTCCTTCGATGAGATATTGGGAGTCATCTCCAAGCATTACTTTGTATGGTGATTCTTTTTGTACAAGGCATGATAGTGAGTCCTTGTAACCTGTCATGTGCTTGGATGCACCACTGTCTACTAACTAGGTGTCATTTCTTGGTGAGACTGATCCTATTAAGGCAAAAGATCAGTACATATTCTTCACTAGATTCTTCATCTTTCTTTGCTTCCTCTTCAACTTCTTGATCACTATCTTCAGCAGCATGAGCTTGGAATCTTTTCATCTTTTTAACTCTTTTTGCTTTCATGGGACAATTGATGGCAATGTGTACCAACTTGTGACAGGTGAAGAACTCATAATTTGAGAAGTCTTTCTTGGGTCTTTTAAACCCTTGAGTCTTATGAGGATGATCATGACTCTTCCTTTTGTACTTGCCTTTGGCATGGGATGTCAAGGATTGATCTTCATTATCATTTAGCTTCACTTCTATGGCTAAGATTCTTTCTTCTTCTCGGACACATTCTTCCCATAACTTTTTGAATTTAGTTAGTTTCCTTCTTGAGCAGATTCCTAGGATAAAAGCTTCCCAATCTCTTGGGAGACCATTTAAGGTGGTCATCACAATTTATGCATCTTATATTGTACCACCAATGGCTTCTAGCTTATCTCTAATTTGAGCCACTCTTGAAAAGTAATATTGCATAGTCTCTGACTTTTGAGTCCTTACACTTTTGAGGTGATTCCTCATAGTCATTTTCATGTTGATGTTTCTCCCCTCAAATAGATTGGAGAGAGTATCAAACATTTCTTTTAGAGTTTCCCTTGATGATACTTGAGGAATCAATTTATCCTTGATGGAGTTAGCTATGATAATTTTTCCTATGATCATATCCTTCTTATTCTTGGTCTTGGCTTCTTCATCTTCTGGTTCTTTCACTTACTCCTTCACAAATTTGTCTAGATCATTCTCTTGCATGATGAGCATGATCCTATACTTCCATGCTCTGAAGTTTTCATCTCCTTCAAGATTTTCATCTAGCTTGGTTTTCTTAGTCCTCTTCAACAGAATGAGAACTTCAAATGGAACAAGGAGGAAGAGTACTTACTTGAAGAAAATAGTTTCTGTCTGACCTCCTTCTAGTTGACGTAGGGTTTGATGTAGAAACCCTAATGTCTCATCTAGAAACCCTAATAGGGTTGAGAGGTGGAAAAGACGTGCCTCCTTGAGGCGAGATAGACTATAACTTGCTTTTCCTGAGATTGATGATGGAGTCTCCAAAAAATTGAAACCCTAGTTTGTCTCGAAAGCAGTAAGTGGTAAAAAACTGAAACTTCTTGGATTCTGGATTTGTCTTCACAGAAATATGCGCTCTTCAAGGGCGAGTTGAGGGAGCCCTCTTTCCTAGCTGATCTGTCGAGGGATTTGTTTAGAATGACAAACCCTAACTATGCAGTGCTTCCTATCAGGGTGACTCTGATACCAAGTTAAGTTTTATCAATTTGCTTAGATGATATCTTAAAACAAATTACTAGAAGATCACTGAAAGAACAACATGCACATAAAACATAAGAACACAAGAACACAAAGATTTTCCTCGGGGAAACCACAAGGGAGAAAACCCTGCAAAACTTCCTCAGTATAGATCTCGACCAGAGCAATGTAAAACCCAGACAACTGCTTCTAACTTATTCCTGGCACACTAGTTCTTCTCTCTCTTGCAAAATTGCTTGAGTGAGTGAGTACAAATGAAGGGGAGCGCCTCCCTATTTATATTCATTTGTTGACTTGACCTCTAACTTGGCGAGGCCGACTTCACTAGCTGCCAGGGCCGACTTTTCCAACTGAACACCACAAATAGCATTTATTATATTGACACTTGGGTACTATTGACTCGACTTACATTAAGAGGTTTACATTGCATCCTTCAATGACTCTAATAAGACCAAACTCATCTCCAGAAGGAGGAGTACAATACAACTAGAATATCTTCCGAAGTTACATTATTTTAACAAGAAATAACATCGTGAACATATGTTTCATGTTTCCTAAAGGCATCTGTGATCTCCTTAACAATCTGGAACAAACAACGATCTAGAAGGAGTTTTAGGTATTTGTTTCCAAGGGCCATGTCCATTAAATAGGTTCCTTGTTTTCTCTTGACAAGACCTTCTCCAATCCACATTTGCACTAACTCCCGTGAATCGATTTCTTGATTTTCATATACATCCCACAATATAAAAAGCAATTCTTCACGTTTGAATCAGGAAAAGAATCATAACTCCATCATAATAGTCAATAGAGTTCTCCATCAAAGCGAGGATGGATGGTTGGAAAAGATGGATCCACATTTTTCAAGAGAGAGAAACAAGTATCCCATTCATCTACCCTAGTTTTCCCAATCATTGCTACGACTATATTTATATCCAAATGAATACCTTTGCACTTGTCCACAAATCTCCTGGCACGATCTTATATTGCATAGAAACTTGGATGTCTTTGAAATCCACACTATGAAACATACTCGACCCTTCATCTCTAGAGAAACGTCCTTCTTCAGCGTCTGACTCTTCTACCTCCTCTTCATCTCTAGAGAAGTGTCCTTCTTCAGTGGATTATTCTGCCTTCTCGTATGGAAGTAATGCCTTTTCTTCGATGTGCAACATGTTTGATGAAAGAAACTACAGAGAAGTCACCAATATTGAGAAGTTGCTTTGAAATCCATGATATATTTGATCCAAAGACACATTCCAATCTCTTATTTGTCTAGAGAGTCTCCTGAGAATATTACAGACTACACGGTCAGTAGAGCTTTGGCGTAGTCCCGAGTGATCGATCAATAGACACCGTTTTGCAATATGTTTAGAACTGGATTTCGATAATGATCTAGTCCATTATCCATTCAAGTTTAATATGGTGTGGCTTGAGGAGAACGATTTATGTGTTTTTGTTCAAGAAACCTAGGAAAATCTGAATGTGGAGGTGGGCCTGTCTCCTATGTGTAATCTTGTGAAGAAGTTGAGTTTGTTAAAAATAGAGGTACGTAAATGGGAGAAAGAGAGGAAAGCTTAGAATGAGAAATATCTAGCTTTTATTGATGAGGAATTCCAATGGGTATCTAATGCAGTGGATGATGTTTTTTTCTATGAGGAAAGAAAAGATAGATTGTTGATATTTGACGTCCACAAGAGAAAGCTACTAAAGAAAAAATAAGAGACTTGGAGGCAGAAAAATAGGGAGGTTTGGTTGGTTGCAGGAGATAACAACATGAAATTTTTTCATAGATATGCCAACAAGAGAAGACTTAAAAATAATGTTTGGGGAATAACTGGTTCGCAGGGTGAGTTGGTTTCCGACAATAAGGGTCAAAAGAAATCAGCCACTAATTTTTTTCAAGGTATTTTTTCAAAGTCTCATGCTACAAGTTTGGTCAACCAACTAAAAATCATAAAGTTATTTCCCCATTTCTTTGAGGAAGAGGATTGTTTAAGGATTGTTAAACATATTTATTCTAAGGAAGTAAAGGGTATCCTGTCAAATTTTTCCAAGGACAAGAGTTTAGGTCTGGATGGGTGGGCGATGGAATTCTTCATACATTTTTATGACCTTTGGGATCTGAAATTACAACTATTGTGGATGAGTCTAGAAGAGTTGGAGAGGTTCATGGTTCTTTGAATTTGACCTGCATTACTCTTATTCCGAATAAAGACAAGTCAATCTCTTTCAATGACTATCGACTGATATCTTTATGTAATCTCTTGTATAAGATTATTACTAAAATCATAGTTGAAAGGATGAAGCCTTTTCTGGATAAGGTTATTTCTGAAAACCAGTTTGGATTCCTTCCTAATAGACAATTACTAGATGTAGTTGGAATAGCCCATGAATGTATCCATTCCTTAAAAAAGAGAAAACACAAAGATTTTATTCTCAAGTTGGACTTAATGAAGGCTTATGATCGAATTGATTAGTCATATCCGAGGCTTATTCTCATTCAAGTTGGCTTATCATATGAGATCTCATCCTGGATTATGGGTTGTATTTTGTCGACAAGGTTTGCGGTCCTTATTAATGGGTCACCTACTTCCTTTTTCTCTGGGAATAGAGGACTTAGGTAGGGTTTCCCTCTGTCTCCTTACCTTTTTATTCTAGCTATCGAAGGCCTCGGCCTCCTCTTACAAAATGCAAATGTGAAAAATCATATTGAAGGAATTAAAATTGTCGGGACTATAAGTATTACCCATCTTATCTTTGTTGATGATGTGCTTCTTTTTGGTCAAGGTTCTGTGGCGGAATGACAATCTATAAAGGATTTACTTTCTTTGTTTTGTGAGGCATCGAGCCTTGAGGTTAGTACTGAAAATTCATGCTTTATGTATGATGGTGTGGATGAAGACTTAGGAATTCTTATTTATGAGGTTCTAAGTTTTAAAATGGTGGATTTCAAGGAGGGTTTTAAATATCTCGGCTTTTACTTAAACCTAACAGATATAGAAAGAAAGACTGGGGCTGGCTGATTAGTCAGGTTCATGGGAAAATAAATTATTGGTCATTCAGATATTTGTCTTTGGGAGGAAGGTTAACTTTGGTTTCCTCTGTTCTTCAAAGTATTCTTGTATTTTGGTTCTCACTATTTTGTGTTCCAGATTCAGTCACTTCGACTATCAGAAAAATAATATTTCAATTTTTATGGGAAGGAAATCTAGATGTTGTTAGATTTCATCTTTCCGCCCGGGAGGTTCTTTTGATGCCCAAACATAAAGGGGGTTGTGGAATTAAAAATTTGTCATGGTTTAATCGTGCACTCTATGCTAAGAGTTTTTGGAGATGCCTTTTTAATTCGGGCCTTTAGGGGAATGCCATTAAAGAAAAATAATGAAATAGGTTGAGCCCAGACCTTTGGTTTCGTAATTGCAGCTTGAATCACAGGAATGTATCGACCATATGGAATAGCTTTTTAAAAAGATATCCAATTATCAACCAAGCCATTGCTCCATCCATAGGACGCGATATTTTAGTTAATATTGGTTTGGATCCTATTGTGGGCCTTCATGCTAGATACAAAATGTCTATGAATTTGATTTCTAAATTACATTGCAAAAATATTGTTGTTTTGAAGCAGGCTTGGAAAGGTGGGGATCTGTGTCTTTCCCCTTGGTTATTTGCTCAAGATTTGAAGCTTAGTGGTTATTTAGTGGATGAATGGAACATGTTCACTGAAAGTTTGGTTCAGGAAGGTATTTCTCTTACCAATATTTCATATAAGTTGGTGTGGGTTCAAAATAAAAAGTCTCGGGAGGTCATTGTAAAACTGTCCTATGACTTGATCATTGGAATGAAAGTGTTGATCGTGCCTGTTAGTGGACTAAGTGTATATGGATGGAGAATTTCCCTTTAAAAATAAAACTTTTCATGTGGCTAGTTTTAAAAAAGAAGATCCTTACTTGGGATGTTTCGCAGTCAAAAGGTTTCATTGGTCCTGGTAGATGTATTTTCTGTAAATTATATGAAGAAATTGCATTGCATATATTTGTCTCTTGTTCTTTCTTAAAAGATATTTGGCAGACCTTGGGACATCACTTCAACTTTTATGTGACTTGGAAAGGATTTTCATTAGTTGATAATCTCTTTGAGTGGTATAGAGAGGAGAAGTGTCTAAGAACCCTACATTTTTTTCCTGTCTGGGAATGTTAGAAAGCTCGAAATAGGGCTATATTCGAAGAGACGGTATGTGATCGAGTGGTTGTTACTTCCATAATTGTAGGATCTTTCACTGAATGGGTAAAGGAGAAGGTTCCAAAGGAGCCTCGTGCTTTTGGATCTCCTTTTTTACATTTGGATTTTCTTATGGGTTTTTTTGATGGAGCGGAGCAGGAAGGTGTCTATGGGGCTGGGATGCTATTAAAAATCAGTCTTGATTTTGAAGTTAAGGGATGGATGAAGGCACGTAGGGGCACAAACTCATGAGTGAAGCTCCTAGCTCTATGGGGCATCCTCTATATGGATAAACACTGCAGGATTAAGGATTTTTTAAAAACTGATGATTCACAAGTCATGATTAATTGGGATTTGGGAGTTGCAAATCTTGAATCCTTACTTTTGGATCATTGGATGAGAAAAGTCAAAATGTTGATGGCAAAATTTAATGGCATTTCGTTCCAACATATTTATAGAGAGTACATTGGTATTTCAAATAGACTTTCAAAAAAGGTACTGGGGAGATGGATGGATTCATCTATTATGAGGTTTGGTGCAACTACTCTCTGTCTCGGTCAGGCAGGCTGGTAATTCTTTGAGACAATCTTCTTTATTGTTTTGTAGATCGGACTTGAGTGTTTTTTTTTAAAAGACCGTGGGTTTAGCAGTTGGGATATTTTGGGTTTCTTTCTTTCTTAGGACAGTTTGGTAGCTATGCTGCTACTTATGTTTTGTTCTACATATTGATCATTTATGACTATGGGTAATCGAGGTCTTTGGGCCAACATTGTAGTTCTATTTTGGTATTGTAAGTTACATCTTATATTGAATATAAAGTTGTATTTTTTTTTCGCTTTGAAAAAAAAGACAACCAACAAAATTAGCTTTATTTGTTTTTTTAACATGTTTGAAAGGAATGCTAAAGGAAATTGAGGATTGACATGTATATGAGGTAATTAGAAGTTTGTGTTGCTTTTGACATTATGGGAAGGAGGATCATATAAGTGTAATAAAAATAGGAGTTTATTGTTAAATTATTGATTTCGTTTGTGGTCATTTTTATAGTTATCATAGTTTTGAGTATATTAATAGTTATTGTGGTTTTAAATATAAATTATATATCTTTTAATAGTTATTATAGTTTTGAGTATATTTTTTGTTTGTTAGTTAAAAATGCTCGTCAATTGGGGTCAGTGCATTTTAACCATTGGCTAACAAACCACAATCTAGGGGTATCTAAATTATCAAAATCGCCCAGAGATCGCACTTGGCCTGGGCCACACCAACCCTTAACATGGCTAGATTTTTGGGTGTCTCCTCCCAACTAACTCACCCCTAAAAGGAATTAAACCCGAACCTCCCTGTTGATGAGACCCACACCTTAATTAAATGAACTAACCAAAATTAACTTAGTTTTGAGCCTATTAATAGTTATTATAGTTTTTTTGAGCCTATTAATAGTTATTATAGTTTTGAATATAAATTATATAAAAAAGTTAAGCTTATAATGGTTTCATAAGTTCACATCCACATTTACCTTTTCATTATATAAACATAACATATATGTGTTGCATCTGGTCTGTCTAAGTTTAAACGTGATTAGAGCCAATGCACTAACACCCATATAACGACTATAAGTTGTTTGAGTGCGGACTTGTCTGCCCTCCTCACATGCATATGAGGCCAAAGTCTACTCTACCTCCTCTCCCTGGTATAAAAGCATTTGAGTACCGGCAAATTTTTTTTGTTTAATGTTTGAAGTTTTATAATTTTATGTGTTTTATTATATGGAACAACATTTTGGAGGTGTACAATATATGAAGTGTTGTTTTATAATGGAAATAATTGAGGTTTATCATGGTTGTAATGTGTCGTGGAAAAACGAACACATGACCAATGCATTGATTTGAAGTTGTATCATGAAATTGTTTATAGATATTTCATTACTCACGATGAGAAATGGTTGAAACCTATAGAGTTGGGTCATCCTTACTAGGTACATTTTTAGGACCAAGAAATTTTCTTGTCAATTATAATTATTTTTTTAAGAGAGGATTTCCTTCTAAATTAAAGCTAAAATTAATTTATAAGTTTATGTTTATCATAAAAACAAGTCATTTGTATTCATTACAATTACTTTGAGGATGAGAAATGATCAAATCAAATATTTGCAACCTTGCAAAATGTGTTTACTTTTAATGTTGTTTGACAAGAAATGAGTAGAAGATGAACATGAATCATTCCCCCTTGCATCTAATGTTGATGGTATAACATAAGTAATGAGATTATTGTGCTTATAGTAATTTACACGACTATGTATGACTAAGTTCAAATATCATTAGACTAGGACTAAAATGACAATCAACATGGGAGGGAGAGGAGGCTCCATGTCTTGGTATTTCCATTTCCAACACAAGGTCATATGAGTACATTGCCAAACCTTAACTACACTACCCTACCTCCCACACAACTTGCTCTCCTTAACAGAGCTCACAACTTTTCAAAACCAATCCCTCTTGAGTCCTTCATCATAAAACATTTTTGCACAGGGCCTTCGCATATAATGTCTTACCATTCCCTCTCATCCCACCAAAGGACACCTCCTTAGACGCGATCATAACATAGGGCAATGTCATTCTCATCATCTCATACTAGTCTTGATGTATTCATTTAAAGAATTGGCTCACTCATCCAATATAACAATTATTCCAACATCAACACCATAAGAAGAGCTTAGAAAGGGGTTGAGTGTTCTATTTTCATGTTCAACTATTACTTTTTTTGGATGGACTCATAACATAGCTACAAAGCTTGGGACACCCAATATAATATTACATTCATTAGGTATATTTGTCATTTATGCTATCTATTATTTCTAAACTCTTGGTGCTGTACAACTCAGTATGGGGGAGATGTTGTCACGTCGTGTTACGTTACGTAACATAACATTCCAAAAAATTAAAAGTAATTAAAAAATTCATATCGGCTCTGAACTTACCAAAAAAAGATAGTAATTAATTAATTTTTTTACACATTAAGAAAAAAATTACACCTCAAGAAATTGGATCCCTCTCAGTGCTTAATAGATCTGGGTTTAAAATGGATCTATGCTGATTATAAGGTCTCAATGAAAGAAGACACCAAATTGATGTATAGAACCCCTTACTTGTGGGATAAAAAACACACATACCACAAGGATTATTATTTGTAAAAAAAAACATGTAACAAATCTTAAAGCAAACCAATGTCAATATAATCGTCATTTTCTAAAGATACATATACATTAAAATACTACCATCATTTTTAAAAAATACATATACATTAAAAAATTAAGTTCCATAAAACTTTTGCATCTTAAATTCTTTCTCTAACCTAAATACTTAATTATAGATTTTAACATCAAAGGTATAGTAATTTCATTCCAAGACTAGAAAGAATTTTTTTTTTCTCACTAAGTCAATAAAATATTCTTTCTCTAACATAATTACTTACTTATAGATTTTAACATAGTAATTTCATTCCAAGACTAAAAAGAAAAAAAAAAGTTTTTCTCACTGAAGTCAATAAAATAGACAAAGACCATTACGATTTTGAGTTCATACACACTTGAAAGTGAATTCAATTTTATAAAGTCAATATACATATTTTCATTGTTTGTGGACCATAAATCCTTTTCACATCTTTATTTACGGAACCATGAACCATCTTACTAAGAATTTATACATTTTTCTTGTTTGTGGACAAAAAAATCCTTTCCACATCCTTATTCACGGAACCATGAACCATTTTAATAAGAATTTAACCCCTTAGTACATGGGAATGGACCCTCCCTGCACACCAATCGAATCTTTGTAAATGAACATGTGCTACCCGGATTAAACAAGTGTTTGTTTCTAATTTCATTTCATTTGGAATGAATTGGTATTAATTGGCATCTATCACCTACCATTTCATCCGATCACATGCATTTTATGTTTCTATCTCATCTGAGCTTCTTGGCCTTGGCCTGCAGAGGCCGTTCGGAAGCTCACAAACTGTATCATGTATTGTTTTTTCTTGGCTTGACTTAACTAGTTTGTCGCTCAACTGCCACCAATTGAATTGGTTGCCTTCAACTGCCAGAGAGGAAGTGAAGTATTAATGTGGAAAGAAAGTCCACTATTGGAACATTTCTCTCGAATTTCTGGTAGGAGATTGCCCACTCACTTGCGCTTTTAAGCCAAATTTGAGGTCTAGGTTTTTAGTATGATCATTAGGTAAAACGTGTTTGTCCGTAAGATCGAACAGCTCTTGATTGACATGAGGTGGAATGTTGTAGGCAGGCGAGGCTGACTGATTTTGATTGGATTCATAAGTGCTGGTACTAAGACTATTATTGGAGATCCGATCAAATAAAATCAGCAGCAGCTGTTGCTACCGGCGCAACAAATATGGGTTTCTCAATAATGGAGGTACGCTTGCACCCACATCTCTATGCCTTCTTATATAGCCTAAAAGTTTCAGCTTTTATACCCGTTTACTTTTTATGTCAGTAAAATCACTGCTCTAGCCAGGCATGGGACATTTCTGTAAATATACTCAGTTCTATGGGCGTGCATGTATGGGAGGGACGCGTTAACCAGCTTCTGCTTCAGTTATTTTATTTATGGTCTTGTTTGGGACATAAGAGAATATTCATGTTGTAAGGGGATTTACCTGTATGAGACCAATTCGTTTGTTGTGGGGGGCTGTATAATTTGATGATTATGGAAACAAACACTTCGTTTCAAAATGGTCTTGTCTGACACATAAGAGAATATTCATGTTGTAAAGGGGATTTGCTTGTATGAGACCAATTCGTTTCTTGTGGGCGACTGTATAATTTGTTGATAACGGAACCAAATACTTGTTTCAAAACGGAAAAGAAAGAAAAATCAAAATTTGGGAAAGGTTTCATGTCTGTCTGTCTATCTTTGAGTACACAGTGAAGTCTGGAGGGTCTGATTATCGGCGCTTTTTGTTTGCAGGGTTTTACAAAGTCTCTGGCGATGACAATCCTTTCTGAAGTAGGGGACAAGACTTTCTTCGTCGCGGCGGTAAGTCTAAGGTCCAATGTTTAGTTAGAGAATTGACATACTTTTATGCTCAGAGATTGAAATATTTGTAGCGATTGGCTTGCATTTTGACCTTATGTGGGTGTATAGCACTTGGGAGGTGTTTGATAGTTTCAGAGATTTAACAGTAAGTCTTTTTCTTTATATTTTTTGTTTTTTGTTTTTGATTCCACTGTTTTTTATTTTTCCTGTTATAAATCCCTTCCTAAACACAAGTCAGAGTAAAAAAAAATATGATTTTTAAAACAATGATAAAGTTGTGATTTTTTAAAACAATTATTAAGTTGCTAAAAACCCAATTTGTAAAAGTTTGTATCTTAGTTTAGTTGAAAATGAAATATTTTGCATTTTTAATGCTTGTCAAATTTTGGCTGTCTTAGTTTTCCGAATCTGATATTTGGCATAGTCACCAAGTTCAAATTCAATTCGGATGAAAATTTTTCAGTTTGACAAAAATTCCAGAGTATACCTTTTAAAAACACTGAAAATACTAGATTTCCTGCAAATTTTGAAGATATTGTACCAATTCTTCATTTAACAAAGGTTGATTATTCAAACCCTGCGTGATGCTGAAAGTTGAATTCAATTAATTGATTTTTTAAACTGTTTGTCTTTACCACCAAACTTTAAGTAATTGATTAATTGAAAGATTGCTCAAATAAGCGAGACAGTGTATTATTGGATGGGTAGTTTGAACCATTGTTACCAGAAATGGAACGTTGGGGTTTGTTTTACTTAAAAAACGGCCAAGAAACAGAAATGGGATGGAAAACAGCGTTTTCTATGGCCGTTCCTGTTTTCAAGCACTAAAACTGTTTCTTAGGAAACGCCTTACGTTTCTGGTTGTTTCTTCAGACCATTTTCAAATTTCTTAGGGGAGCATAATATTTGGAACCTTACTGTTCCAAAATTCCATGCTTCCTCCATGTATTGCACCATGGTCCATAATCAGATTCACAAACAGACTTCCCATTGTGATGAGCACCAGAATTTTCTTGTGAACAGGGTTTGATTGCAGTAGTAGCTCTTATTTTCTTGTGAATAGGGTTTGATTGCTCTTATTTTGAATGCCAATGAATTCCCTCTTGGATGAACTCTAATCAATCCCTTTAATAGCAAGGACTATACGAACCCGCAGCACAAAGGAACTGTGACTAAAGCCTAAATTCTTCCCTTGCCCTTTTTCTCCAGAGGCTTCCATTGTCATGCTCTCTTGTGGAATAGCTCTCAAATTTTGTTTAATGTGTATCTGCTTCTGATATCTCTACGAGAGTTATATAAGTATAATCGACTAGCACAAAATTATAATTATAATCGATTATAGAACATCGAAGATTCAATTTCATCGTTGTTGTTTGTTCTACCTTATGTTGAATAATAGTTTCATGATCTTTTTTCATAAGCAATATTATTCTTCAAACATTCTAGATTTGTGCTTTTAAACCCTAATAAACCCAATAATAAATGTTACATAAACAAATTACTATGTAGAAAACACATGCTTATAAACTTTCATATCCTTAAAAATATTAAATGTAGATAACTGATATTGTGCAACACGGTCATATGATTTATGAGGCTTAGTAATGAGGCATGGGTCCACTGTATATTAAATGAGGAATGTGTTCTAGGTTTAAATTTCTCTACCACTTCTTTTGGGTGGAACCACTCTATCTCCAAATTCTTAAAGGTTTATCCTATTATCGAATGTTGTTGCTTTCTCTCTACTCGTTTCTTATATATGAGAAACCTCTAGACACCGTTTCTCGTTCCGTTTCCCGTTTTACATTTCTGGTAACATAGGTTTGAACATGGCTAGGGATACCAAAGGAGCCTGTGATGGATTCCCTTCACTTTTGTTTGGGGTCAGTTGGCTGTGAAATAAGTAGAAGAGAGGGAATTCATTGTCTATAGGGAGCTGCTGCATATATGTATTAATCAGTTAGCCACACTGTCAGCGCCGTAGGATATGGAGATTGCTTGTGTGTTAGGGTTTATATCAAGTGAAACACCAATTGGGTTAGCTTTACCTACCCCTGGAAAGCTGAGTTTGTCCATCCACTTGACTTGTCCATTGAACAACCTCTGGGTAATTGAATGTGATGACGGTCTCTCATTTTTTTTAATATCCCTGATACTCAATTTTCCCCATCGCCCTAGATGTTTATTCTCACTGAAGATAACTGCAGGGAGACCCTGAAACCCTGAGCTTCGAAAATGGACAGACCGCATATGAAAAGTGCCCTAGCTTCTGCTACAGAGAGCAATGCTGTTCCCTTATCAATGGTGGTCTTCACACATGCCAAGCAAACTGAATCAAACTGAAGTATTGGCCAACTGAATCTAATTTTTGAATTTCCATACTATTTGGTCAAATTTGGCTGAATTTGGTAGCTAGGAATCTTAAACCCCCACTAAGTTATTCCAATCTTTGATTTTTGCATTACTGTTTGAAAATCAATATCTCGAATTTTTTTATTCAGCTTGGTGCAATAGCTATTTCAGGAAGCATGAAGTGTTTATATATTACTGCTTTTCCTGCTTTTTATGGGTGTGTATATAGTATATACCTCAGTGTTTCCTAATATCTTGATTAATCTTCAATAAAGTGGCTTAAATATTGATTTGTACTCTATTGAGTTCTACAAGCCATAACTTCCTTGAGTTACCACTGACTATTTTCTGAAATAATTATTTCTCATTGATTACAAAACATTGTTGGCTTGAATACAATTTGTACTGCATTATGAGGGATTGCAATAGTGGTATAAAATGCTTATTATACTGGGACAATCTAGTCCTTTTTGTTGATGTTGCAGAAAATTAGATTGAACGTAGTGGGTAAGATTCCTTTATTTGAGTTTATGACTTCAGTTTTTGTGTGTTCAAGATCATGGCAATGCGACATCCAAGGAGATTTATCTTGGTTGGATCTCTTGCAGCTCTTTATGTAAGTACAATTTGTTTCAGTGTTCTTGTGCTTGGACTTAGATTTGCAAGTTAATAGTGTTCTTTACTTCTTTCTAATCTTTAAATGGTGTTAGATAGAGATATATTCACTTGGTTTGTTATTCTTTACAGTAAAAATGAGTGATTGCCAGTGACCACCATTTTCTTGCATTTTCACTTATTTGTTCTATTGCCATACAGATAATGACTGTAATCTCTGTATTTTTTGGCTGGGCTGCACCAAATCTTGTAAGTTGTTGGTTGGCTATTTTCTATTGAATTAAGGAGCTCATGAATATTTATAGTAGTTTTGTTTTGTGGTGATTTTTTTCCTTCCTGTAATAATTGCATTACTTAGTCTAGACATATTTATGACAGAGTTGTATCTTCTTGCTACACAGTTTACATTTCAAATGATTTATATTTTGAAAATTATTGCTTTCTGATTTAGCATGGTATGCTTATGATAATTATCTAATGGTCAAAGTCATTGATCTCATTTTCCCTTTCATCTTCATGCATTAACACTACTGCAATTGTTGGAAGCCTTGAGACTCTAGAGACATTTTATGCTACTTCCATTTCATAGAACCTTCAAGAGAATCTTATTCCTATAGTCCATGCTTATGTTATAGGTTTCTAATGAGACTATTCTTGGAAGGAATAAATAGCTTTTGGCCTTTTCCTTATAGCTGGGTTGAATCTTCTTGGTACACAGTGTTGATTTCAAATAATTGTATTTGAAATTTGTGTATCCCGATTTGGCATAGTATGCTTATATTCATTTTCTAATAGCTGAATCCCATGATCTCATCGTGTCTGTTATGTTCATTCACATCACATCTAACAGTCTCTAGCCTTTTTGGTTTGCAAACTAACTTGTTTGATGGAATGGTTGTATGAGTGCTTCCCAAGTAAAATCTAAAATTGGTTATATAAAACTTATTTCTAGAATGGAAAAGGGTTTTGGTCAAACATTGCTCCCAAAATATAATAACTAAATTTTCTTTTGATGACATGATTCTTCTCTTACCATAACAGTGGTTGATAAATGTCATCAAAATATTCATTAGTTCTATCAATGTCCTTGAATGCATTAGGAAAACAGTACAAATGGTCATTTATGTACGTTTGTTGAGTCTATATGTTTCAATTCTTCTTTATTAGTAAACGTTGTTACATTCTTTAATATCTCTTTTAATCAATCCATGTGTTGTGTTTTTCATTTAAGTTTTCAATTACGGTTTGTTAGTAAGTATTTGTTTGTTATAACAGCTTGAGAAAGTACAGTAATCCACCATCCAAGGTTGACCATGCATATAAGGGCAAAAACACCTCACTTAGACTTGACAACAAATTGACAAAACTAAAATGGAGAGTAAGACTTGTTGAAAATTATGACAAAACCTTGACCTGAAAAATATAAACTATTAAACTTTGTGTCTTCTTGAAATATGCTTCAAAATTCTTTCAATTCTCCTTTATTATTACTTTGTGACAATCTTTAATATCTCTTTTAATCAATCCATGTATTGTGTTTTTCATTAAAGTTTTCAAATATGGTTTGTTAGTAAGGATTTGCTTGTTGTAAGTTATAACAGCTTGAAGAAGTACAATAAGCCACTATCCAAGGTTGACCACGCATATAAGGAAAAAAAACTAGACGCATATAAGGAAAAAAAACTAGACTTAGACTTGACAATAATTCGACCAACCTAAAATGGAGAGTAAAAGTTGGTAAAATATTTGACAAAACTTTGACTCAAAAAAATATATAAATTGAGTGTCTTCTTGAAATATGCTTCAATATTCTTTTGATAGAATATCATGGTACATATTATAAACTTACTAGGGGGGCAAGGGGTACTCCAAGAACTAACAAAGTCTTCAGATTCATAAAAACATCAAATTGCAGCATCACTGGGCCATAAAATCAAAAGACAAAATGCCACCAGTGGAAGGTACCATTATATCAACCTGCTGATTCCAAGATACCAATAACAACATTAATCCCCAGTAGTTGTGGATATCAAAACCAAGTACCCACTAATCGTATTAGACCTAAACAATAAAAGCTTAACCCAGGCCAGGCACTTGAGGCCACCAAATTGACAGGTAGAGTCTAATTATCATTGTTCTTTGATCCAGGACCACATTACTGCTTTGTGGCCCATTGTCTGATATATTAATGTCCATCCCTCCAGACATTTTTGCGGTGGGTGCTCAGTCTCAAAATACACAAGTGGAACAATAGGAAACTTGTCATTGTGAAGAGCACTTATCATTATTACACTGCTGCCTTGACAACTTGTGTCTTCTCACCTACAGGCCTTAGTTTCCTGCTTGGTCTCTAAGTTGTTGGGACAACTCTTGAAACATGAAATATGTGAATTTAATAAGATAAAATTAAGGACATTATCGTCCACAAAAACGATTGTAAGATGCCAGCCAATCCTCATCAAACTGTGCAAGCTGATCAATGTGAGCTTGGAGTGCCTCTTGATTGGTGGTGGACAGCTCCAACAAATTGTAAACTAACAATCTCAAGTTGACTAGAAAAACCACATCCAAGCCATGGACTAGCTCAAAAGGACTCTTGCCAGTTGCATGTTTCTTGGTAATACAGTCAACCCATAATGCAAACTTGAGGCAACCATCCCATGAACTCTTACTCTCCCCAACCATCTTTTTGATAATCTAGATGAGGGTCTTGTTACTTGACTCCTAGATACTAATTGGTTGAATGAGCCAAAGTAATGCCATACTTGAAGCAAATGGTCATCAATTCTATTGACCAGAAGACACAAACATTGTTAGTGGTAGCCTTATTGGGTACCCTAAACCGTGAGACAATATTCTTCTCTAGGAACTTGACAATAGCTGAACTTGAAGTCTTCAATGGCATTGCCTCCATCCATATGGTAAAATAATTGGCAGTTGTAAGTCTCCAACTGGCATTGCCTCCATCCATATGGTAAAATAATTAGCAGTTGTAAGTCTCCAACTGAACCCATTGCTGGCAGCTGCAATTTTGATGGAACTGACCAACGAAATTAAGCCCCTATTGCTGGAAAGGGGCCTGCGCTATGATTGGATCAAGAGGTAATGTTCGCAGTTTATGCATCCCTTTGATTCGCTGGAACGATTACATGATGGGCATAGGCATGTGTATATGCAAATGGTGGGCCAATAACACCCAACTCACATGATCTTGTGAGTAAAGGTCCTGGCTGAAAAATGTCCTCTCCATGAATTTGCATGCAACTCCTTCAAAAGATCTTTGGACTTGGTTGGATCAACACATATAAGGATAACCCCATTTGGGTGTCTCCAACCTTGTCCTCCATGTGCCAAACAGTACTTAGATGCATGAACCTTAAGGGATCCCTTTTGTATCTTGTCAAGATCAGCAGGACATGATAAGTTTTTCAAATAATAAATAAAGTTAGAATACCAATCTTGTTGCTCTAAGGAAGGTAATATTGCATTTCTTAATTGGTTGGTTGTAGAATATTGCATTTCTTAATTGGTTGGTTGTAGATCCTCCATGGTGGCCTTGTCCACTGTATTAAGGATGCTCTCAGCCATCAACCTTGCCAAACCTTGGCCATGAACCATTGTAGTTGGCTTTAACTCAAGGTCTTAGTCCTGGATCTTGGTGATCCACCTACCCCTTGTCCCACTGCTCTCCTATTGCAAAAGTATATCCTTCACCATGGGATGAGGAATGTAGGCCACCGTCTTAGCATTCCAAAAGTGATCATGAAAGTATTTAGGTGCCTTCACCAAGGCATAAGCTTGTGTTTCCATTGAGGCTTAAGTCAACCTTTACCCTTGAAGTGCGTTGCTCATGAAAGTAATTGGTTGCTCACTCTCTTGCTGATTTTTTTGTAAGAAAACAACATAGACTTTGCTTGATATATCTGCAGAGGCTTTCTTTGCTTCTTCTCTCCACTTCTTCAAACTCGATCTTATCAAGATGATTTAACCAAAATCTTTCCTAAAAAGAACCAGGAAATGTTTCATCGTATTCAAGATTGGTTGTAACCAAAAGTTTCAAAAACATAATTGGAAACAAAGGCATAGATGAGGTTTCAAATCCATAATTGGAAACAAAGGCATAGATGAGAGGAGTACCATTTCCAATTCATCTAAAGAGGAACAGAAGATTCAAGTCGTGATCTTTCTTCAACATATTTGATACAGGCCTTCCAATTTTCGCAAAAATAGGAAATGAAACACTTTACAGAATTGATGCAACCAAAGAAAGATTGAATGGCTTGTTTTTTTTAGTAAAAGGAATTTCCTAGATATCCTTCACTGTTTTAGGATCAATCCTTACTGCAAGATTGTGTTCCAAAAGCTTGCCTTCAAAGACCCTCAAGATGATTTTTCTGAATTCAGCGATATGCCCAAGGATTTGCACCTGTCAACAATCTTGCTAAGTGTCCAATATGATCATCCCTATTCTTTGAAAAAACAGTGATATCATCTTGGTACACTGCTATGTACTCATTAGAGAAAGCAAAGTCCATAGTACATTGGAAAGTGGCTTTAGCAGTTGTCAATTCAAAAGGCATCCACACATATGCATAAGTCCCCCAAGGGGTAGTGAAAGCAATTTTATATCTCTCATTAAAACCAAAATTACACAGATATGAAAAGGCAGGGTCGAGGATATGAATGGGACAATGGAGTGTCCCATTCCATCAGTGATCAATCCTCTCTCAAAGCATTAATTATTTCTCAAGGCCATCATTTTTTGGGTAACTTTACTCGTTGAAAAAATTGATAGCTTCTTTGGCCCTATCCATAGAGCTTCATACAAGTGGCCCATTGTGAGCTTTTCCCATCAACTAATTGGAGAACCTTTACCAAAATATTTTTGATTGAGCACACTTTCTCCACTCCTTGCTTTTCCTCATCAACTAAATGAAGAACCTTTACCAAAATTTTGTTGATTGAGCACTCTTCCTCCACTCCTTGCCAAAATCCATCTTGGTTTATGAGTTTGTGCTATAGGCACAACCATGCCACTCATCAGAAAGAAACATCTTTTCAGCTTCAGTTCACAACAGTTAAGGGACAGGAGGGAAATGAAATTGGTGGCAAAAATGTGTAATTCTAGGGTGCAAGAACTCCTTGTTCCTTGTGAATCACCTCATGAGACTAAAGACAAATGCATGGTTATATATGTATTTGGTCATGTTCATGCCTTGATCAATGGTTGGATTGACAAATGTGAGTTTGTTGATATCCTCGAGCATCAATCAATCAATCGATGCAATGGGAAACACATGGAGTCGAAGACAATGTGGGGTGCTTCTCCACTAGCAACTTGCCGGCGCCTACATAGTTAGCAACATTATTGGTGATTACCTGCACCACATGCTGCACAATGCTTTGACAAATTCATCCAACTAAAAACAGAACAATGCTACATCTTTAACATGTATAGATGCATCATAAACTTTGTGCCCTTTTTGACAGTTTACTATGAAATTAAGAAGGGTCTTGCCCTTCCCATCTGTCCAACCATCAGACTATACCATGCATCTAGTGCCCCCTAATGATTTTCTCGGCTCCTCCAGTTGAGTCCCTATATCGGCCTTTTCCTTTTGAAGGAGTGCACCACCACAACTTCTCATAGGTAAGGGGCTTTATATCCTAGGCCAATTGGACCAATAATAGTGTCAGCAACAAGCATACCCTAGGAGAACACACTAGTATTGGCAATGGTCAAAGATTTGTTGCTCTAAAAGATACCTTGCCACAACTGTCAACTTATTCCTTTTTTTCTAACCACTGATTTAATAATGGATGGTTGTGACCCCTATTTGATTCTTGGAACAAAGACATGCAAGGTCCTCACTGATGCTGAACCTTTGGATTTCCTCTCACAAGCCCCAGTCTTGGATACACTTGTGGCTCTAGGGGATCTAGCGATTCCTCCAGCAACAATTTTCAAGTTTTTAAGTTGTCGACTCAACTTTCTTTCTAACTCGTGAGGAGCCTCATGGCATCTTGGATAATTTCTGGGGATGCTACTAACTATAACATCATGCCTTGGGATTCTTGCCAAATGGTATTTCAAGTGGTAAACCCCTCTATTCATATCTGTTCCACATAGCTTACAATGTAGTTTTATTCTGTTTATCCCATCCTCAGGTTCATCATACTGTCAAAATGGGTTTTTAGCCTTCGGCATATTGCCAAAGAAATGACTAATTTCAATCTTCAAACATAGGGAAAAAATGAAAAAAATGAACATAAAAGATTGCTGGAAAAAAAACAGGCCTATGTTTTCTAAAATTGTTCTATAATCCATGAAAAAATGAGAACAAGAGGCAAGTAGTATGCACTTTGCAAACCTTTGCATAAATTTGGAAAAATTAAGTATTATGTTGATTAACACTTACCTTTGGGAATGAAAACAGTATCCCCCCAAAAATTTAGTTTTCAACCATTATTGGTGCTTTTCCATGCATGGCTGTCTATTTCCCATTAATTAGCAATTATTTCCAGTGTTCCACGGGGACGCGCCTCCCAGGGTCGGGAGTTCGCCCCCTACGCTTCCCACGCCCCGGGAGCTGGGGGGCTCCATGGGAAACGTTTCCCAGCGCCCCCCTTTCTGCAAAACTTGGGGAAACGGGGGTCTAGGAGTTTCCCGAATTGGGGGGCTCCCAAACGCCCCCTCCTGAAAATGTGGGGCTCCGACAGGCCCCCACTGCCCTCGATTTTTAAAATTTGTTTACTTAAAAAAGAAATGGTTCATCTTAAACTTTAGGCTTTTACACTAAATGGTCATTTTAAAATGAAATAGAAACAAGTAAAAAGAAAAAAACATCGATATGATATGCTTGGCTATAACGATTACATTAAATTACACTAAACTCTTCGAGAACATAAGCATGCTAGTATGCAAATGGTGATGGGANACATTTTAAAATGAAATCGAAACAAATAAAGAGAAACAAACATCGATATGATATGCTTGGCTATAACGATTACATTAAATTACACTAAACTCTTCGAGAACATAAGCATGCTAGTATGCAAATGGTGATGGGATGATGAATTGATATGTTTATATGTTGGGGTTCATATTTTTATTATTTTTCTTTTTTCTTTTTTTAATTTTAGAGACCAAAACCCTATGCTAGGGACCTTGACGCCTCCCCGCCCCCCCGTCCCCCAAAATACCCCAAAATTTTGAGGTGTCTCTACACGTCCCCAATGTGCGTTTCCCCGCTCCCACGCCCCCGCGTCCCGGAAACTTGGTGGAACACTGGAACTTTTTCATGAATGTAAAACTAATGTTTTGGGGTGATGCAGTGAAATGTGCAGCCTATTTGAGAAACAGAAGTCCCTCAAATGCGCTTGATAACAAGACTCCACNGATTATTTCTAATTAATCTTGATTATTTCAATTTTGGAAAATTCATGATTTTTTGTCTGTAATTAATTGTTTTAGTATTTAGATCAGGATCAATAATTGATTAATTTGACTAATCCTCAATTTGTCATCTATGATGATGATTTTTATTATAGGTGTATTTATATATGTTAATTCCCTGTTGTTCCGGCAGTCTGGGTGCTTGGGTATGCAGAGAAACATCTGTATCTCTGAGATCCTGAATGTACCCGAGGGTCATGGGGATTTTGTTCCAAACAACCTTGGGACACTACACCCCTAACTTACCATTTGCAAACCCTAAAAAAACTAAAAAAAAGAACTTTTCTGCACTATACAAAACCCAAAGCATAAATAACACAGAGATAAGATGATTTTAATGTCCAAGAACTAGAGCAATTTGAGGAGGCAGAAGTGGCATTTTCAATTCCAAGGAGACATTTATGATTTTCATTTTCATCTGGAGCAGAATAATTTTTTTCCATCTAGCAATTGTTCAAGGAAGCTTTTTAGTTTGGAGATGCAATCTTCTTTCTTATTTTCATTTCTCTCTTATTGTTCTCAGCTTTTAGTGGAAAGAAAATCAAAAGCAGCATGGAAAAAAAATCTAATATTCACTAAGCCAGCCCTAAACCACACAGGATGGAATACTAAATCCGAAAAACCCCTCCTGCCAATTGTGACAAAAACCACAAAAGATATAAACATAATGGTGGGTCTCATAAATGTAAATGTAAATTGGTGATGCTGCATTTTTGGGAAGTTATACCCGGATACCCCTGTATATCAAGATCTTCTTGGAACAGCAGGTCCTAAGGTCAAGGTGTAATTATTTAGGTTAGACACCAGAATTTGTGGATCATATGGCAATTGCAGTTAGTTTTCAATTTCTGGTTGGTGTTTACACACTTCAGAGGCTTTTCAAAGTAGTCCCTCGACTAAAGAAGTGACAATGATGTTTACATTGCAGAGGCATCTCAATAACAGGGTCATATATGATACTGACAATGATGTTCAACAATTGATGGTGACTTATATTTTGTCCACTTGTCATTTGAGTTCAGGCTTTAGTTGTCATTGTTCAGTATGGCTGTAATGTATCAATGTTTTTGATTGCGCATGCCTTTGTATTTCGTATAGATATTGTGGACTGTGTATGAGTGGACATTGATTGAACACTGTATTTTTCGTTTTCACCACTAATAAGAAAATCAATGACTTGTTCAACATAGTAAATGTGGAATTTGATGCTTGTTTATCTGTCTTATTCATTGATGATAGATATATAGGAATGCATGGTTATTGTTTCTGATGTTTATTTTCTGTATGTTTTAACTTTTAGCATCTCATGTTCCCTGTATCCCATTGCATACTCTGAAATGTGAGGGGTGTTAACCTTCCTTAGCTTCCCCTCTTCTTCCCCTCATTTCTACACATTATGTTGAAAACTTAATGTAGCTGTTTCTTGATTATACTATTTTGATTTAGACTCTAACTTCATTTTAAATTGGCACAGTTATCTCGGAAATGGAGTCATCATGTTACGACAATCTTGTTCTTTGCATTTGGATTGTGGTCATTATGGGAAGGATTCACAGAGGAAGGGTGTGTTTTTCCTACAACTATTTCTCTTCTCTTACTCTGAGATTGTCTATCTGAAGTTTTTGATATGCTTTTGCTGTTCTGTGTTTTTCCTACAACTATTTCTCTTCTCTTACTCTGAGATTGTCTATCTGAAGTTTTTGATATGCTTTTGCTGTTCTATGCCTACTGCGGTGGGATATTTTTCTTGCAGAGACTCAGAAGAGTTGGCTGAGGTGGAAGCTAAGCTGGTTAGTTATAGATTTATTACATTTATAACTTAGTCACGTGAATTTTTGTTAACTGGTAGCTGATTCCTTAAAAACCACTCTATTCTCAATTCATGCACAATGCAACTGTGGGGATTATTAAATTGACTGGATTACTGGACTATTTGTTGGGTGAATGGATGCAGTCTGCTGATCCGAAAGAGAATGGAATTTCAACTAAGGCAACAGTAAAATCTAAGGCATGGGAGTAACTGCAGTCCCTTATTTGAATTAAGGAACTTCGAATGTGATTTTGTTCCTTTCCTATGTTGCTTTTTGGGAAATTGTTATCTTAGCTTTGGTTTAGATTTTGAACTGGGATTAATATTGTTTGTTAGGTTGTTTGTTTCATAGATGCATAGTGTTTAAATGAGTTGGGCATTGAGTGTTTTTGGCTTTCAAAATGTGTTTGGTTTGCTTTTTTATAGTTAACAGTTACTATTGATGCTGGTAGGTTAACGATGATACGAAAAAACAAGAGAGACGTTTCCTTGCTCAGTTTTTTTCACCCATTCTCCTAGAGGCAAGCAATCTTCTTTAACAGAAGCCCAATTCAAACAGTGTAAATTTTTTTCTTTCAGTGAGAGATTTATTTCAGGTCTCTGAAGAGAATTTTGGCTTTTGTGATTCACTATTTCTTGTTCCACATTTGCAGGCATTTTCGTTGACATTTTTCGGAGAGTGGGGTGATAAGAGCCAGGTATTCAATGGTTAACATTAAAACGGGATTTCAGAGTAAAATTTAAAAATTGTGAATGAATTAGATGGCATCAATGCACATTTTATTCTATATGAAGCTATTACTCTATATAATTTGATTCCTTTTGCAGATTGCTACTATAGGATTGGCTGCAGACGAAAATCCTGTTGGTGTCGTTCTTGGGGGCATTTTGTATGTTTCTTTAAGGATATGCATTAGCAATGAAGGATTCTCTGTTTATACATAAAATTTTAAGATGGATCATCAATGGACTCAGATAGCTATAATTCATATGTTAGATACCGAAGATTTAACTTTAGTAAATATTTGTCAATCAATGATCTCATGCTAGTGTAATAGTACTGTTTGATATATACGGACAGAAAACTATTGTTTGTATGAGGTTTCTGCAAGTTAATTATCTCATGCAACTAATTTGAAAATTAATGGCTTTATGCATTTCTTCATTGTAGAGGGCACACTCTTTGTACGGCTGCCGCTGTGTTTGGAGGCAAGTCTTTGGCAGCTCGGATATCTGAAAGAATGGTAAATTGTTCATGCTGGTTCCATTTTCTGTCGTATAAAAATTATTCCCGATTGTACTGCTTATATTTTTTCTCCCTTTTTGGCCGTTGCACTCTCGTACAATAATTTGGTGTATTTGGTATTGAGTCTTTGCTGCAAAAAATGGGGAATTATTGAAATGATAACAAATATATCAGATTATAGTATACTGATTATTTTCTTGCTTGGTGTTTTGGCGGAACAGGTTGCAGTTTGTGGTGGAGTTCTTTTTGTTGTATTTGGCATTCAGTCTTTGCTTACCAAAGTGGAGAATGCCTGAAAGTTCCTCTGACATGAGATGATGATGAAGAGCTATTTTATTATCTTATCGTGTGCCCATCTCTGAGGCCCACGATTATTTGTTGCTCTCATTGTCACATTGTCCACCAATTGGGTAATTTCCTGCTGGATTTCTTCAATCATGCAATGCATATTTTTGGACCAAAGAACTCTTAACACGTCAATGAATTATTTTCAGCCTCGAGTTTTGCATCATGGAACACTGAAGTTCAATTTATGTAATTCTTTAATAAGTAGGGTTGTTCCATGCTTTAACTTTTTAATGGGCAATGTTTGGAATCAATTTGCAATGCTGGTTGCACTGGATTGACTGCCTTCAAGATTTTCCAGCCGAAATTTAATCATTGTTTGGGGATTTTTTGGCTTAACCTTTTATTGGTAAGGGATCGAGTAATGAGTTTCACCATCTTGTTATTGTTGTTCTTTCATTGCCCGCTGATTGAACTTGCAGTTTGGAAGAGGAATACGCTGACAAATTTGACTGCACAGTTTGCATTAATTACTGTTAAAAGTAAATTGATAATTTGAAGTTTTGACAAATTATAATAAAAAGGGCATTTGTGAAGCCTTTATGAATCTGTAAAATTTGAGAACAGTCTCAAGACACTGAAACCATTGTCTACTCTAAATGACCATTTAGTGTGTTTTGATGTTCCAGTCTTTGCCTTCCTACTGGTGCTTTCATTCAGCAGGTTGGGAATGGTGCCATGTAAGTTGGAAATTTATTATGCTCCGCAAGTGTTGTGAGGTCTTTATGGGCCTAACTAAATTCAATAATACACAAAGAGAAGCATATAATATGCACGTTGTATGGAAAGTATATCTAATCAGAATCTTTGTAATATGGGCTTGGTGGGTCTCAAAGGGTCGTATTTCTCAAGTACAGGGAGATTTAATGTGGAAATATATATAATCGATTTTTTTTTGGTAACATAGGCTGGGTCTACAGAGGGTTTAATATCTTGACTTCTCAAGACAGGAGATCTGTTGAGGGTTTAATTTCTTGACTTTTCAAGTCGAGGGAGATCTGTTGAGGAAATATGTCTAATTGGAATTTTTATAACATTGGTTTAGTGACCTTGCAAAAGGTTTAATTTCTTAACTTCCAGAGGCAGATCTACTGTGGAAATATATCGAAGGCATCTTGTTTCAATGCTTCTATTCTTATATATTGTTTTTAGTAAAGGGACTTTCTAGTAGGTAGAACCTTTTATGAAGGTATTAGTGAATGAACTTTCTAGTAGGTAGATCAATTTAGGAAGTCTTTTTACAAATATTGCTTTATGCAATAGAGACTTTCTAATGGGTGGAATCCTCTAGTATGTCTTCTTACAAATATTGTTCACACTATATAGTTTTTCTAATAGGTGGAATCTTCTAGTAAGATGCTTTTATAAATATTGCTTTCACATTATATTTACTTATTGATATAGATGGCCTCAATACATAACTACCTATATTAAGGAGTTTAGGGTAGGACCTTAACATCCATCCCCTTAAAAAAGCATTGTCCTCAAAGCAGGAGTTGTGGAAATTGTTGAAGTATCATGTTGGTTTCCATGTACCATCTTTAGGATGGGTATATTTGCACTAGATCAAAACCTCTTTGGTGTGATGGCGAAGACATTGTTCCCTTTTGTCAGTGATGGCCTTGAGCTACAGCCAAACATAACCTTCTTCATCAAATTTTGGAAGGTTAGTTTGAATACGACAGTGATGGCCAACCACATTCTTCAAGCAAGAGACATGAAAGATGGGATGGATCTTGGTGTGGCTAGGTAGCTCTAGTTTGTAAGCCACATGGCTCACATGTTTGAGGATATTATAGGGTCCATTAAATTTGGGAGCAAAGGTGATGGTTGGCATTGACAGAGATTTGCTTATAGAGTTGTAGGTGAAAAAATAATGTTGATCAACTTGTTGCTTCATCCTATTATGATCCATTATCAAATTATTCTTGAGAAAGCAGAGAATGTTGACCTGAGATTGTGAGTAGTATTGTCAACCTATTGTACCCTATAAATTCTCTTTTTTCCATAAGAATAAAAAAATACATATTAAAGAAGCATCCTCTGTTATTATTCATTTTTCCTTTTTTAAAATCCCTGCCCTTCATTTAAAAATACATATTAAAGAAGCATCCTCTGTTATTATTCATTTTTCCTTTTTAAAAATCCCTGCCCTTCATTTTTCATCTCGAACTCTTACCTTGAAAATGAAATGAAAAATTTGGGAGATCTTTAAATATTTTATCCCGGCCATATCACAATGCTTGGTAAGGTCGGCAGGGCAGCCACCCTAGCGGATTGGAGAAAGGGAAAGCACACAACCAGTCGAAAACAAAGGAAGAGGTGCCAACTGTAAACTATGAAGGTCGAAAGAATTCGCGCGGCCAACAAAGGAGGAGCTCCATAGGCAGCAAATATCTGTTACATAGGTTGTCCGACATAAGGTCGTTGGCATAGTTGACGGAGATAGTAGAATCATCAAAAGAAATAATGAAGATCAAAACGCAACCACTCGAAAACAAAGGGAGAGGTGCCAACTGTAAACTATGAAGGGGGACAGAATTCGCGCAGCCAACAATGGAGGAGCTCCATGGGCAGCAAAGGTGTGTTACATAGGTTGTCCGACATAAGGTCGTTGGCATAATTGACAGAGTTAGTAGAATCGTCATAAGAAACAATGAAGATCAAAACGCAACCACTGTAGAACACACAGGAGGTCAACAGGCTAACCCAAACCCTAGTGCTATTGCCACGCAGCACAAAAGGTAGGGTTTCTTTAAGCATTTCAACTCTTTCTTCCTTAGTTATAGGCTGTTACCGGCTGCCAATTCCTTTCATCAATGTGCATCTACAATAGATTGTGAAGAACTTCAGGGATTGAAGGTTCCAAAGGAGTTGGAACCCAACGACTTAATCCACAAGCCATACACCGGGACCATAAAGGGTCGTGTAGCTGTTTGGAGGACAAATTCGTTGCCGAGAATCAAACCTTTCAGTGGAAAGGTTTAATCACTGTTTATGGGAGTCCACTGTTTCAGATCTAGCTCAAATTTGGTTAAGCGACCATTAATCAGCCCGCCCGCTGTAGAGTAATGATTGATGTCGCAGTAGAGTAATGATTGATGTCGCAGGCTGATCTTTAAATCTTTCAATCTTAGCATCTTGAGATCCAAATGCCAGCAATGAACCTGGTATTTGAATTATTTAATTGTAGCTAGTAATTTATGCATATGTATTAAATAGTAAATATAATCTAGATTTGAATGATTTAATATAGCTGGTAATTTATGCATCAGTTCTCTTGTTTGGTTGCTTCTTATTGTTTTGAATAACCATATGGTGAAGAGCAGCTACATTGCCAAGATTATGCTGTATCAAATCTGATGCAAACTACCAAAATCAGTTAAACCTCAAACCAAATCTCAACCAGCAGCAGTAAGAGTGGAAATGCACAATGAAACAGAATATTGTCACAAGTGTTTGACAGAAGCACTGAACCTAGAAAACTGCAGAACCGCCAATAATCCAAAAAGTGTAAACTACCAAAATCAATTAAACCTCAAACCAAACCTAAGCCAGCAGTAAGAGTGGAAATGCACAGTGAAACAGAATATTGTCACAAGTGTTTGACAGAAGCACTGAATCAAGAAAACTGCAGAACCGCCGATAATCCAAAAAGTGGGACTACACAGTAGCACGTGTTTGACTAATGTCCACTACCAAGTTACATAATCATTATGGAAGAAAAAAATTTAGCTCAGGTAGCTTTGGGTCATTACAGGTTCATTTAATGTTAGTTTAACCAGTTTAACTCTATGCTGCAGCTCCCTTGCCTGTGAAAACATGTTTGGCATGTCATGTCTTTTATATTAGAGAGTGGCCTCTGCTACATGAGAACAAATCAAATCTTCTATTATTTTTGTTGCAATCAAATCTTGGAGATTATATATATATTTTTAAAGATGTAGTGCACATAATGCATTAGCCGCTGTGAATTCTTTATGTCCCGGTTATAGCTGTCACTGGTCTAAAATAGTGACAGGTCAGTTGCCTTCTTTTTTAATACCCACAATTTTCTATAATCAGAAGTGTAACGCATTATTATCAATCTGACATGTTGTGCACAAGATTCTCCACCATTCATATGACAGAGCTTCTCAACATTTGGATTGACTCTTGACACTTGATTCGTGACTTGGCGCGTGGTTGGGTGGTAGACATGGATTCATAAAGAAATTAGGATTGGCCTTAACCCAACTGCTGTTAAGAATATTGTACACTGCTGTTAAGAATAATTAGGCACATAGTTTTGTAGGTTGTTTAGTGAGTGTTGCTGAGAATAATTTTATATTACGTAACACAATGATTGACATGGTAAAAATGATTGATATCGGTTTGAAAACAAACCGATTCGAAAACAAACCGACAAATATTTTATTTAACGAAATAATAACAATGTAATGAAACACAAATACAACAGTTCAACGGTGAAGACGCTTCCATGCCAAGCTACATTTTTTGTTCAAGTTATGGAGTATGTTATGGAAACGTAGCATTTGTTAAATAAGGTAATAACAAATTGAGAGAAATTATGTAATAAAAAATTGAAAATATTGGTACTGAAACTAACACAGCATTTGTTACAATGGATTATGACCTCATGTTATATTTTTTTGTTCAAGTTGTGGAGTATGTTATGTAAACGCAGCATTTATTACACTGGATTTTAACCTGGTGTTACAAGTGTTCAAGTTATGGATATCGACGGTTGATGGTTCAACTGTTAAGACACTTGCATCGCAGCTATGCGTACCAAAAAAAAAGAGGTAATGAAAAATTGAGAGGAATTATGGAATTATGTAATAAAAAATTGAGTATTGAGGGTATATTTGTTCAAGTTATGGAATATTAATCTGATGGTAAATTTGTTCAAGTTATGGAATATTTAATGGATGTGAATGTAATTGCATCGAAGAGGTGCATTTTAGAGTCCAGTATGGGTGAGATGTGTAACTCCTGTACTCATACTACTAGAGTTAACTGATATCCTTTGTAAAAAATAATAAATATTATTAAAAAAAACATTTAAATTTAAATTATTTAGAATTGCATATATATATATATATATATATAAACTAAAACCATAAACATCGGATTACACATATCCTCAACATTTCTACTCTAATTTACACCTTAAAATATTTGATATCTCTTGCTGCTTTGTAAATCCATTGTAAATGGTTCTATGCTGATTTATGTAGAGGCCCACAGACATATAACTCCATAAATATCCAGAATGTAATTAATGAATGCAACTTAACTCCATAACTTGATGATATATGAATGAGCTCTTTACTGTGTAACAAAAATAACAATGAATTATATTTTATTTTCATTATAAAATTAAGGATGAATTATATTTTATTTTCTTTAACAATGGAATCTTACTATCATCAATTTCTTATTAAAAATAAATTTTCAAAATGAAATTACGCAATAATGAAATTTTACAGTTATGTAATAATTACTATTTCACCATTAAAAATGAAATTATGTGACAATTATCATTTCGAGGTTAACCATTTCACCATTATGTAATAATGGAATATCAGTTTTGTAAGAATTACCTTTTTCACCATTAAAATGAATTAATGAAATTTCAAAATAAAATTATGTAACAATTACAATTTTAAACGATGAAATTTCACCATTATTTAACAATGAAATTTCTATGTTTCATGTCACAAAATAATTGTTGATATCTTTACCAGCATAGATCCATCCTAAACACGGAACATCAAGCACCTTTTTGGTACATAAAGTTAGTTCGTTACATGTAACTTTACACATCTACCCCATAATGGGTTGTAAGCACCTTGAGCTTGAGCATTGAGCATTGGATTTTGCGGGTTAAAGACCAAATAGGACATTTTAGAACTGTGACATTTCAGCATGTGTCCAGAGAATTCAACTCTTTGGTGGATGATTTGTCCAAAAAGGCCATTGGTATGGGACCAGGAAGGATCTTTTGGGAAGAATAGGTGGAAGGAAATATGACAGACTTGGGTTCTATAATCCTCAACTGATATGTTTTTTACTATTTTTTTACTTTTATGGTTATACCTGCTACTTATGATATTTTGATACTCTATTATGTCATATTAAGCACACTGTTAGTGCCTATGCTATTATGTCCATGATCATGGATCGTTTCAAACATTATGTCTTTTACTGAAATCAGATACTATGTATTTTTGTGGTGTTGATTCTTATGGCACAGTTTAATAAAAGATAAAGCTGTTTTTTCCGGTCTTATTATTGCAATACTAATGTTGATTTTAACTCCCATGCAACCACTTTCTGCATGTTCTAAACAAACCATGGCTAAATTTAAAAAATATATTTATGCATTAGAGATTAATTATCAATTTCTAGAAGAATAAATTGATTTTGACAAAATGTAACTCTTGTGGAAATTGTAAAGTCGAGGATCCTACACAAATTATTTGATCTAATTATTATTCAATATATTTTATTAAAGTACCTGTTTATGGCTAACTTCCCACTTATATTTGGTGTATTTAGAACTTGATGTACAATATTTTTTTTTAATTAAAATTTGGATCATAACAATTATTACATGCTCTTGGTTTGGTGGGTCCACATAGCCACTTCAAAATTTTCAATCATCATAATTGTTGTAATCTCACAGATCACATAGGGTTACCAATAATACACATTAAAAGCATACAAGTACAACAGAGATAAGAGACAAGAACATAGGTAGAATAACATATTATATTATAGTGAAAGGGTCCATACAATACAGAGAATTGAACCGAGTTCTTATCTGGTTCAACGACCTAATATATATGATTGACAAAACAGTTACAAATAACTACCTGTCAGTTAACCGACACGACCCTTTGTGGCTGACCTAATCTCTAATTAGTCGGCTTATCGTTCTAGCCGGCTTACCGACTAGCTCCTCCAACATCTCCCCCACGAACAAAATTGTTCTTCGTCCCGAAGAACAGGGAGGTACAAAAAATGTATTACCTGTCTGTACATAGTTATTGCTATGTTTCGAACTTCATTGGTTGTGAAGTCTGATAGTTGGTCTTTTCTGTACATAGACTTCGACAATTGCTTCAGCTGTCACTGCCAGCTGATGTTGAAATTCTGTCTAACTTTGCAGTACTTTTTGGATGTCGATAGTTAATGTTATGAGACTTGATAGTGTCAATATCTTCTCTTGGATGGAAAGGTCTGCTATCATTTCCATTTCGGGACCCATAAATTGGTCCTTTTCTTCTGCTGTCTCCAGAAGTCGTTTCATTTGCGGGTAGATGATATCTAGTTTGTCTAAGCTCGGGATTGCCTGTTGTACCCACTGGTGTGCTTGTCGCTCGAGCTTCTGCAGTTTGTTTGTCTCAAACACGATTTGATTTTCAGTGGTGCTTCTTTCGTGCTTTTCCTCTTCTCGAGTGCTTGGATGTCTTGTCGGGTTTGTCGAGTCTGCTGGAAGACTTGCCCACAATGAGAAGGCCAGTCCCAGAGTACTCCTTCTGTAATGATCGACTCCTCCATGTGATCTTGCAGCACCCTGTATGCTTCAGAGATAGTTGTGTGCTGCTGCATCAGCAGTCGAGTTGTTTCTTCTTTTTGCTCCTCTTTAGTGTTCTGCATGTGTGTCTGTAGCGCCGACACCATGCTCTCAAACAGCTGGTAGGATTTTTCCAGCGGCTTGTCAGTGTCGTCCTCTGTTGGTCCTGGTATCATAGACTGCGCAAGTTTTCTGCATTTGTTTAGGAACTCGATTTGTTCTCTTTCATTGTTGTCAATCTCCTTGCGTCTACTCTGGCTCCTTGTCTTTGCTTCGCTGGCCAGGATTTCCAAGAGTTGGCCTAGCTCTTCATCTTTCAGCTTGGTTGCGTCGACTACAGTGGTCAACCCAAGTTGACTGATGTGGACCTTTGTCGTTTGGGCTGGATTGTCCTTCTTTCTGTCTTTTTTCTTTTTGTGCTTCTGTTGTTCTGCTTGCATTTGCACTTGTGTACCTGTGAGAGTCAGGTTTTCTGGCGATGGGTTATTTGGTTGTCGACCTGCAGAGGTCGGGGGTATTTCTAGTTGGGTCGGTTGGACAAGTGTTGCAGCTAGGTGTGTATCTGGTTGATTTTGTACTGAGGGTCTAGATACAGAGGTTGTTGGTACTGATGGTTGTGGTCGAGGTGGCTCTGATGCAGTTGGTTCATGTGCAAGTTTTGGGTTGGGGGATGGTGGTGGTGGTGGTGATGGTGATGGTGAATGGTCGGGTGTGATTGGAGTGGTGGGGATGTGGTCGGATGTCGGGTCATGAATTTGTGGAGGTGAACCTTCCTGAAGGTTGGAGAACAATTTGTCGATTTCTCGATTTATTTCTTCCATGTTCTCTTCTTCCTCATTTCTTGTTGGTTCACTGGCTGGTGGGGGGAGGGGGTTCAGGGTCGGTTGGAATGAGGGATGTAGTCCGACTTGCGACAACTTCAGCTTGCTTGTCAGGGTTTCTTTGAAATGTTGAACTCAAAATTGCAACAGTCCTCGACTTCTGGGGTACTTGGCCAGGTTGAGGAGTGGGTAGTCTAGATCCACTAGCTTCGAAAAAAGGGCACTTGGTGGTGATCTTCTGTACTGAGGTGAGTAACTCAGGCAGTTTTTCAATGTACGCCTGGAAGTCTTTGTCTCGGTCGAACCTTTCCTTCAAGGTTTCTGGCATAGCATTCTTGCATATGTCGATTGGGCTTATGGAAGGAGGCTCTGGAATTGTTTCTTGGGTTATTTTGGTCGGAGACAGGGGTGGGGGTGTAGACACGAGATCAACAACATTCTCGGCCGTTAAGGTATTTGTGCTTTTTCCTTTTTCGGTCGACCCTGCTGTGCTCTTGCTTCGACAAATTTCTAGAACTGTGCTTCCACCGGGATTTTATTCACAACGACGTCTTCGATGATGTCGACCTCTGTTGCTGCTAATTCATCCTAATCTTCCGATGATTCCACGATGATAAGCTTGCGTTTTCCTTTCCCCTGCTCCTGCTCCTGGCTTCTTTTCCTTTTCCTCGAGGCTTTTATCTCCTTTGACAGTTTGCAGATGTTTTCTTTGGTTATAGCATACTTGGGGTTTTCAGTATCTATCTCTGCCCCTTAGTCTTGAGTCGAGATGATGATTTCTTCAGCTGTATTGGTTACTTGCTGTTCTGTTTGTGTCTCTTCCCTTTGGGCTGTCGACGGTTTGATTGTAATTTGCAGTCAACCGGTGTCTCTTGTTGGTGTCTCCTCCGACACAATTGTGCTGATGTATAATCTGAGCTCATAATCTTCTTCTTTTTCTTGGTATGTTAGTGGCTCCTCTATTGATAGGTCTGTCTCTTTGGCCTTTGCTGGTATCGACAACTTTGTACTCGACTGTCGAGCTAGCTCCCGAAAGATCTCTTCGACTGTTGGGTAGTAGTCAAGAGTCCTTGATTTTGCCTTGGCGCCCTGCATATACCACACGACGGTATGGTTGAGTTCTAACTGTATGTGGGTAGTTTTGGGTAGACTTCATTAGATGTTTTGGGGCACCCTCCATCTGGTTGTTTGGATTTTTAGCTGTTGGAACCAGTTTTCCAACATCAATTTGCCTTTTGCTAGTTCATTCATTGTTCCAGTTTGGGCCAACGGTTTGAATCTCCACATATGGAACTTCGTGGGTTCTTGAAACTGCTTGTCCCCGACAGGACACAAGTAGTACATGACTATCCATATCATAAGGGATGGGAACCTTATAATCCCTCCCGACTCCTGGCATTTTTCACAGATGCCTTTGAACATGTCGGCGACGTACTCAACCCATATGCAGATTTTCCCTGTGTCGGCAATGGTATCCACTTCCTCCAACATATCTAGTTTTAGGTTGCTTCTTCGACCCGTCGGTGTAATCCCAGTGGTTATGATTTTAGCCACGATTTGTGGCGTTCGGGCTTGTATTTGGCTAATCATTAGCCCTTCGCAGTTCTTTCCCGATGATGATCTAGTTAGTTCCTCTACCAGCCCTTCTTTTATGCCGACTAGTACTGGGTCATCTTGGTTTGATAAACCAGTCAATTTATAGATTACTTCACTGGAGATCTCGACTGGTCTGTCGTAGTAAAATCTGCCATTGTGGTATCGGCTTATGATGAATTTCACCGCTTTTTCCTTTGTGCCTCCAAAACTTGCCATGAACGGTGCGTTTATGTAGTTCACAATGGTACTGTGATTTATTTTCTCTACGCTTGCGGTAGGCTTTTTGTCGACATAAGCCCATTCTTTGATCTCGGCCCATAGTTTCGCCCATGAACTCTCCTAAACCTTAGCGTTCTTGATATTTCTTATTCTCCTTATTCATGGTGTCTCCACGGTTTGTAGTTCTTTAGACTTGGCTGCAACTCTGGTTTGTTTAGGCGCCATTTTGTCTGTTTGCTGGTCGACTTTACTTTGGTATTCTCGATTTTCAGTCTTCTGGTTGCTAAGTTGCTCTCTCTGTTTGAAATACTGTAAATGATCCTTTTGCGGTCCAGTATTTATAGTTGATGCATTTGACGTTTCTGTCGAGGGGTGTATTAATGGCGGACGTGATGGTTCAGCGTGAGCACTTGAGTTTGCGTTAATGGTGATTTGATTTTGGCGCTCGTAGTCATGAAGACGTGATGTGACTTTCGAGGTCATTGGTCGATGTCGATCATGTGAGAGGTCGATGGTGTTATGTCGATGGGCGTGATGTCGGTGTTCGAAGTGTTGATATCTTGTCATACTTTTTATGGATATCGGTTCTATTTTGATTTTTGGATTTTTTTTCATATTTTTATAGCTTTTGTTTAATTGTTATGGTCATTATATATATATATATATATATATATATATATATATATATAAGTTTCTGTACCACCTTAGTCGGGCACCATTAACAAGTTTTCGAAATACTATGCCTTGTAACGTCCTTAGTCGGACTGATCCGTTGGCATGAATCTCTTCGACAACATAGGGTCCCATCCATTTGTGTGTAGCTTTTTGGGTTTCCCTTTTACTTGACTGTTGTATAGTAAAGTCAGGTCCCTTATCGACAGGTTTTGTTTTTGATGTTGTGATCGTGCCATGCCTTTTGTTATTGTTTCTGGATTTCTTGATGTTGTAACGCGATCAGTCGGTGTTCTTCTAGATTATTTAATTGCAGCAGTCGGTCCTTTCTTCCTTGATTGACATCGACATGTAAAATCTCTGCAATAATAGGTGTCTGTTGTCGAAAGTGTAGTGGAACTACTGCTTCTTGTCCATAAACTAGTCGAAACGGTGTTTGCTCGGTTAAACTCTTGTATGCTATTCTGTACGCCCATAGTACTGCAAGTATCTTTTCATCCCAGTCGTCTTTGTCGGTGTTACATATTTTTGTTAATCCTTTTGTTAATTTTTTGTTAAATGCTTCAATTGCTCCATTTGACTGAGGGTGGTAAGCTGTACTCCGACAGTTGTCGATTTGGAACTGATCTGTTAGTGTTTTAATAGTTTTATTAATAAAGTGTGTTCCTTGGTTGCTGATTAGGGTTAGTGGGCATCCAAATCGTGTAATGATATTTTCATAGATAAATTTGGAAGCTATCTCACTGGAACATGTGTCGACTGGTTCTGCCTCTGCCCATTTGGTTACGTACTCGACTATAGTTATTATGTACCTTGCACCTGTTCTTTTTGCTGGTATAGAAAATGGTCCTATGAAGTCGATGGCCCAAATTTCAAATGTCAAGCTTGGGTTTACTGATATCAAGGGAATTTCTGTACTAGGTAGAGGTTGACCCAGCCGTTGACATCTGTCACATTGGCTTACAAACTGTTTACAGTCTCTATGAAGTGTCGGCCACCATAACCCCGATTGTTGGATTTTCTTGGCAGTTGTGTCTACTTGAAAATGTCCTCCTGTAGGTCCATAATGTGCTTCATACATAATATTATTTCTTTCATGTTCTAGTACACACCTTCTGAGGATGTCGTGCAAACCCATTTTATATAAGAATCCATTTATGAGACTATATGGTGCAGCTTTCATGGCTAAGATTTGTTTCTTCTTCGTACTCATGCCTTTTGGTTCTTGTCCATCTTCTAAAAACTGAGCTATTTCCTCCAACTTTGTCGGAATTGCATCTATTCGAAATAAATGTGCATCCGGTAAGTTGTTTTCGACTTCTGTTGGTTCCTCTCCTGTGTCGATTTGGGATAAGTGGTCGGGACCGACATTTCATTTTCCTGGACTAACAATGACTTCGAATTCAAATTCTTGGAATAGAAGTAGCCATCGACAGATTCTCCCATGGTGTAAAGGCTTACTTACGAGATATTTTAGTGCTTGGTGGTCGGTATAAAAGATAAATGGATTAGCTAGTAGGTAGTGTCGATATTTTTGTAGTGCGAAGACCATTCCTAATGCTTCTCTTTTTGTTGTCGAATAGTTTCTTTCTACTTTATTTAATTTTCTGTTGCTGTAAACTATACGGTAGTCCATTCCATCGTCTCCTGGTTGAGTTAGGATTGCTCCTATTGCCAGGCCTTATGCGTCGATGTGTACATGGAATTTAGTCGACCAGTTTGGAAACCTTAGGATGGGTGCTTCGACTAGTTTTATTTTCAGTTTTTCAAATGATATGTTGCATTCCTCTGTCCAGTCGAACTGCTTATCTTCTCTTAATAGTTCTTCCAGTGGGTAGGTCATGTCTGAATAGTATCTTATGAATTTTATGTAATATCCTGTATGACCAAGTAATACCCTGACTTGTTTCGGGTTTACTGGTGGTTTTAAGTCGAGGATATTTTTTATTTTTGCAAAGTTGATCTTAATACCTTCTTTGCAGACAATGTGTCCTAACAATATCCCTATGGGGGTCAAAAATATGCATTTCTTAATGTTTAAAGATAAATGGATTTGTCGGCATCGTTCCAACATAAGCCTTAGCCATTTGCAGTGATCTTTTAACATAGAGTATATTGTCCAATCATCAAAGTATACTTCCATTATTTTGTAAATATAATCTTGAAATGTTTTGACCACAATTTTGGAAAATACTGCAGGTGCGTTTTTTAGTCCAAAAGGAATAACCCTGTAAGCAAATGAGCCAAATTCACATATGAATGTTGTCTTTTTCTGATCTTCTTTGGCTATTGGTACTTGGTTATAACCTGACAATCCATCTGTAAACGAGTAGCATTCATGTCCTGCAACATCATTTAAGATTTCATCTGCATAAGGAGTTGAAAATGGGTCTGTTAATGTAACTTTATTTAGCTCTCTGAAGTTGACACAAATTCTTAGCTTGGTTAGATCGTGTTTCTTTGGTTGAACAACCATTGGACTTGCCCATTCTGATTGGTCAATAGGGTAGATAATACCTGCTGCAAGCATGTTATAAATCTCCTTATTGACTATCTCTTTGTATTTATGAGCTAGTTTATATGGTCTTTTCTTTACAGGTCGTATATAAGGTTTAATGTCAATCTTCATTTATCCCATTTTATGGAATAAACCTTTGAGATCTTTGTAATCTATGGAAAATACATCCTGAAAGTCTTTTAGTAAGTTCACTATTTCTGTCGTTTGTTCTTCATTCCAGTAATCTCTAATTTTAGACATTTTTGGTCGGTCATCACTTGAGATGTTGAATTCTTTGGTTTTGACTTTAGCATCTAGCCATTCTGGTGCTTTGGCTTCATTGATTGGTTGGATCCATTCCTTAAACTGTGAAAATGTGGCAGAAAAGTATGCTGCAGTCATTCGGTCGATATCTTCGTTGTCGGTCGTTTCGACTTTGAGCACTGTGCGAATTGGTTTTGTTATTTTGGCATGGTTTGACTTCCATCTAAAGCTTTTCCCTTTCGGATTTTCCTTTTCCATCTGTAGTCTTGTTGACTGTGGTATTATCCCAGTTTGTATATTATTGCAGTTTATTTTCGGTCGGCTGTATTTTAGGGTTTTGTTTTCTGTCAGTTGTATAAATGCTTTGATCTGTTTTGCTGTTTCGACCAGATTCTCATCTTGTGGTATAAAGTTGAAATCTTTGATAAAATTCTCTTTGAGTTCATGCCATAGGAATGTTTCACCTCGAGCTTCTTCCATTTTGTACCATTTGTTTGGTAATTCGGAGAGCATTGATGGAAACAGGTGTGGCCATGTACGTTCATCCTTATACCCAAGTCTTTTCCATTCTTTTTGACATGTCCTTATGTGGTCTTCTGGATCCTATCCTTGGATGAACATAGGTATTTGGGCTTGATTGGTTAACTTTTTCCCTCCAAATCTTTCTATGAAGAAAGTTGAAGCTATTGTCCATGTCTGCAGTCTTGATTGATGGGTATCCCACTATCTAGCAGCTTGTCTTGTAAAAGTTTCCACTAAGCTTTGTAGTCAGCCATGTTCACCAATGTTTCTGAATACTTGTTCTATATGCATGACTGGTGATTCTCTTTCTTTGTACCTTGGTATTTGTGTACTATTTATATTTACTGGTTTTAAGGTAGGATATTCCCTAGTTTTCTTTTCAAATATTTTTGGGATGATGGACACCAAGAAGTATTGTTGGAATGGTTGTTTCTTCACTTTTTGAATAGTCCAGCAGCCTCTTTCTTGTGTTTCATAATTCTCTACTTCCCAATAATATAGTTCCGCGTCTAAATTGTATCCTATTGAATCTTGGTTTCCTAAGTAAAGTTCACCGTAGACATTAGGTTCTGTGTAATCTTCATTATTCTGTATCTTATATAGTTGTCGAATGTCAACTTCTTCATCAATAGGTTCTATCCAAGGTTCTCCTTGGGATGGATGAATAGGTACAATGACCTTTTGTCCATTTCTTTTTAGTTTTATTCTTTCTTTGTCTAAGGATATCGATGCTTTCATTTTTCATTAGAGGAAATTTCAACTCAAAATGGGCCTTTTAACTTTTATTCAAATTCCATGTCATCATGTGTTAGCCAATGAAATTGCTTTAAATTTTAAATACCGTATAGGTCTTAAACACTTTTTTAATATAAATTTGGGGATAGGTATCATAAAAAAAACTACTTTTTTTGTTTGTATTTTTGACATATCTCCTCGTGTTTTTACTCAAATTTTGATTAGGAGAGCTCGTTGGATGCAGAATTAAATTACACATCCAACGAGTACCCACTCGGCATACTTTTGATGGACCTCGCTACCCCAAAAACAAGAAATACCTGAAAAAACGGAATGATGATGTCATCATTCCGTTTTTTCAGGTATTTCTTGTTTTTGGGGTAGAGGGGTCTATCAAAAGTATTTCGAGTGGGTACTTGTTGGATGCGGAATTTAATTCCGCATCCAACAAGCTCTCCCGATTGAAATTTGAGTAAAAACACAGGGAGATATGTCAAAAATACAAACAAAAAAGTAGTTTTTTTCTTTTCTTCCTCCAAAATTAATAAATATTATTTTATTATTTTAACTATTATTTTATTAGTTCATTTTAGGAGGCCCATTTTGAGTTGAAATTTCCTCTAATGCTTCCCCAAGGTTGACCTACTAACGCTAGAAAGGAGCTGGATCCTTCCTTAGGGTCAATAATTTCAAAGTCGACTTTGGTCGATATTCCTTTTATTGTTGTGTCGACATTTCTCCAGACTCCAATAGGTTCAATCAGGCCTTGGCCAGCTAGTTTCAGGTATATTCCTGACTCGTATAGTCGAGGTCTACCCAATTGTTTCCAAGTGTCTCGAGTCATAATATTTACCTGTGACCCGAAATCAAGTACAACTTGTTGGACATGGTATCCTTCAATTTCTAGGTCGACCAATGGGTCGACATTACTTTTATCTTTTTGGTTTAGGCTGCAGATATTCTTTGTTTGTTTTTTGGTGTTACTGTTGTCTTTTATTTTATATAATAAGTAAACGACTTGAGATACTGTTTTATCTTTTTGTACTAAGTGTATCAACTCTTTTACTGTGTCTTGTTGATTATTGTTCTCTTCTTCCTGTCAAGCAAATTCTCTGAATACATTTGTTGCATCTTTATACAGTTGTTTTTGTTTAACTGGGTCAGGATAATCATTCTTTTATTTTATTTTGCTTATTCGTGGATTATCATTCCCAATTTTTGTCCCTTGTTGGGTTACGATATGCAAGTTCTTCGTATTGATAATATCATGTTTTTGTATGCACAACAAGACATTAACATTTTTCTTTTTATTTATTTTTTCAAGCATAGTAGGGCAATCGTTTAATGAGTGATCCCCTACTCCACAACTAGTATAGAATTTTAAGTCAGTTCTGTCCTTGTATGGACAATCTACATATCGGTGTCCTTCTTTGTAACATGTGAAACAATGGATGGGCCGACGTGGTCGGTTGTTGCTATTCCCAGAGAATCGACCTCAACCTCCATATCCTCCACGTCGGTTGTCGAACCGGCGCTCATAACGACGACCTTCGTACCTTTGATTATTCTGATCGTTTTGCGCATTGTTTCGTTGCTCATTGTTCTGCACGACTGCATTAGTCTGGTAGATTGCGTGATAGTTTTGTCATTTTTTAGGTTTAGATGGCAGTCGGCCATGGTGTGATTCTTTGTTTCACAGATAGCACTCCAAGATGCTTTACCGTTTTTCATGTTAAACGGGCAATATTTTGTTGTGTGATCTCCGTGGTCTTGGAAAATGTCACAAAAAGACTTTGTTTTCACTAATCGAATGTCTTGTCGGTTGATATCGTGTCGACAGTTGTCTTTTGAATATCCGACCGTTGAGAATTTCATGCACCAGATATCCTGACTCTTAAGGTTTAGCTCCTTTAAAGATTTCAACACGATCTCGAGCTGTTCCTCTAGTCTATGATTTGTGGGGTATGCTGGAATATCTTCATCCATCTCTACTTGTAGAGCTTTAGTAAGCGCATATTCATAAGTTTTGAACGTCTCCAGTCTTATGTGCCAATGAATTTTTTGCGACAGACCTGCAAGAAACCACTGGATTAATAGTTGCTCGTCGATTACATAATCCAATTGGCTGAGAAGGTCCTTCCAACGTTTGTCATAGTCGCGGAAAATTTCTCCTGATTTTTGGGATGTTGTCTTCAATTTATTAGCTGCGAGATGTTTTGCATCTGGAGTTTTAAAGAATGACAAAAATTGCGCTTTGAATTTTGCTTTAGTTGCTCGAGGGGTTCTTTCAGAAAAGGTCATATACCATGTTAATGCCCTTTTCCTTAAGGCACCAGAGAACTGTGCCATCTGTCTATCTTCATATGTGACTTGGTTTTCCTCCCATGTCGACTCGTAGATGAACCAATGTCATCTAGGGTCCTCATCACCCTCATATAGAGGAATATGTGCTGACCCGTGACCCATGTCAGATTTGCTGTCGCTGTCTTATTTAGGAGGTGGCAGTGGTGGGGGTAATGGGATGTTTTGTTTATCTTTTTGTGTAGAGATGTTGTTGACAGAACTCTCGTTTCTGTCGGTTGTTTTATTTGTCATTTCTTCTCTGACAAGTAGTTGGTTGGGGTCGACTTCACCTATCGATGTCCAACTGCAATTGTTTGTCTGTAGGTCCGATTTTTCTGTATTCTCCAAAGATGTATTTGGCAGGGGGGGTGATTCTTCATGTGTCGGGTAAAGTAAGTGGATACTTAGATTGGAGGGGTACGCTTGAAGCGTGACCCAATTTCCTTCTTCTGGTTGACGAATAAGTAAATGATTATCACTGTTTATCTCGTCATCTATTCGGCTCCATATACCAAACTCACTAACTCTTAGTCTGAGGTCCTCTTCGACAATGGCTTGTATCCTAGGACTTGAATTCGTTGGAGATAGAGGTATTACCTCTTGGGGGACTTCTAATTGGAGAGATTCTCGTTGCTTCATCCAAAAATATTCTTCCACAGGCGACGCTTATTCTTCCACGCCTTCTTCTTGTCGGTCATGACCCGACTCTGGTGGATTTCTCTCTTGGTCTGCCACCCTGGTATCTATTCCTCTTTGCAGTGCTATAGATATTTCTCTTCTTTCTTCCCTTCTTTGCAGCCTCTTCTCTCTCTCGATTTTTTGTAAATCTGCTGTACCTTTGTGTGACACTATCCGTTTGATTTCATTTTTAGGTCGACTTTTCATCGCCGGTGATGGTGTCTCTTTTTAGTCGACTAGAATCCTCTCCACTTTACCTCGACATATGACCAGCTACCCCGCCTTAGCCTACCCGACGCTTTAGAAAGCTCAGATAGTTTTGTTTACTTGCTTGGGAAATATTCCCACTCCCTTTCAGCAATGAATTTATCCTACTTCTTTTGTTTCTCTGCCCAGTTAGTATTTTGTGGCGATTCGTGTAGTAATGGACGGGGTTCGATAATATGACCCACTCCTTTTTCTATCAGGAACTTGAACAACAGGGTCAGTAAGGAACACATGAATTGCTCGGTAAGGTCTGTATAGAATTTCTTCTGAATGGTTTCCAACGAATTTCTTTCTTCTATAGCTTATTCCTCACAGAATTAGTCGGTGATCTTTTCAAACCACTTTGACAAGTTTGTCCTTCCCCCTCGAATCAGTTTTTCTAGCAGATGTTGGTCTTTAGTCGCTTCCAGATTTTTCATCCAATTTTTTTTTCAAGAGCTGGGGTACCGATTCTACAAACTTCTCATGGGTTTCCGTAAAGAAACTTTCTTTTGCTTGAGCAGTCGTTAATCTGTTTCGTCGTGCATAATTCTACAAGTAGTTTGCTATTTTACGCTCCCACTAGTCCTTAATCTCCTGTTCTGATATCATCTGCTTGTATACATCTCAGACATGTACTACCGACAACGAAACCAATGTTGTAATCTCATAGATGACATAGGGTTACCAATAATACACATTAAAAGCATACAAGTACAATAGAGACAAGAGATGAGAACATAGGTAGAATAACAGATTATATTATAGTGAAAGGGTCCATACAATACAGAGAACTAAACCGAGTTCTTATCTGGATCAACAGCCTAATATATATGATTGAAAAAATAGTTACAAATAACTACCTGTCGGTTTGGTTAACCGGTACAACCCTATGTGGCCGACCTAATATCTAATTAGTCGACTTACCGACTAGATCCTCCAACAATAATCTATCCTTGAAAAAATGGTTAATAACTTACCAATTATCCAAAGGTGATCCTATATAAAATATCTATAACTTGTGGGTGCACTACAATATTAATTTTTTTTATTTAAACATAATTGTAGAAGGTCATTAGTTTTTGGGGAGCTCAACCAAATCCTATGTTGTATTACTTGCATCTCAGTATTCTCATTTTGTGGGCTTAAATTACTAATAATGGCCCATGATGATTATTAGAATTATTGGTTTATAAAGGGTTTTATTTGTGCTTGGGTTAGCATAAGGTGATCTAATATTTACCTTTCTTCAAAATTAGGTGATCTAATATTTACCTTTCTAAGTTGATTGTATTGTTATGGATATTGTCTTGTGAAATCATCCCATGATGGGAAGGAGGCATTTGAAATGTTATTGTACTTCATAGCATACTTAATTCCAATCAATCTATATTGTTATTGTATTTGATCGAATGTCTTGTGCCCTTCTATTCTTGTTGGGCCAAGAGACTACTTTTGATCGAATGTCTTGTGCCCTTCTATTCTTGTTTTTTGAGTTTGTATCTTCTTTGTTTTTAAGGTGCATGAGGTATGATTTTAAATGATTTGTTATGTACCTATGCAAATTTTGTTTCAATGCACTTACATCTTGTTGGTTGTTTTAAACATTGAAAAAACTACTTGGATTACTATCAAGTAGTTTTGATTGAATCTTAACCAAAATGAAATTGTTTTTGATTCTAGAGAAAATATTGATGGCAAAATTCTTAAAAGGTACTAGATCAATGGAAGAGCACCTGCCTTACAAGCAGGACGTTGGTGGTTCGATTCCTCCATTCCCTACCATAAATTAATAAATGGTATTGAAATGTGTTCCTAAGAGGGGGGTTCATAACCTTCCCTTGTATGTTGATACGAGGGGGGTTCTAAATTTCCCTCATAGGTTTTTAAGAGGGTGGTTTTAAACTGCCCTAATAGGTTTCTAAGAGGGGGGTTCCACTAGCATTTTTGACCTTGCACATGCTAGTTGCTAGTGTTCCATTAGTGTGTACCCTCAAAATGCTCAAAAATATATAAAAATATCGAATTTTGGGTAGTTTTGGAACCGCCTCCTCGGCTGTAACTACTCTTTCCTCGACCCTATCTTTTCCATTTTATTTACAATATATGGAGATCTGACCATGAAAGGGAGTTAGCCTTGATTATTGTTATGCTGGCAGATTTTGGACTCTCATCCCCCTCACCTATGCTCTAGTTTCCATCTACATTTGTTATAGAGCTTGGAAGTTGGAATTCTTGGAGGAGCGAAGCAGGAGATCTAGATCGAAGGTTTCATGAGGTGCCATGAATGATGAGAAGGTATATTTTGTACTTCTTTCATTGATTAATAAAGACTTGCCATTCTTCCCTTTCAAAATAATTGTGTATGTCTCAATTTTTTATTATATGTTGATGTCATGAGATTAGGGTTTCATGTTCTTTTGAATACCAATGTTTTATATGTAGTTAAATTGGTTTGAGGAAGGTGTGAAGTTTTTCTGCACGTCCAATGATTGGAAAGAAAGAGAAGGACTCAAGGAAAGGCTTGGGTCAACCTTTAGTTTATAAGGTGCAAACCCTTCTAGCCCTTAAAATTTTGCTTGAATTTGTACTTGTATAAATTTATATGCCAGTTTGTAAACCCTTGGGATGTTAGTGGCCTCACCCTAGCCATAGGAACACTTTCCCTAACAATAGAATTGACGACTCCGCTAGGGAGAAGCATGTATGCTTTTGGGTCTCCTTGTCTATTTTTCTAGTGTCTTTTAAGGTCCGAGTTTTTCTTTCAAGTTAGGAACAATTCTTGAGTCATTATAGACACCCTCCTTGTTTTGGGAGTGGGTTTCATCTTTTTTGCACCTTTTACTACCCACACATAGGTACTAGAATACACAACATCGTTTTCCCATACACACGCAGGTGCAGAGTTCTACAACCTGTATTTTAAATGCTACTGTCACTATTGTGCACTAGTGAGTCCCTCTCCTTAGTGATTTTTTCACTTTTAGGGCTGTCCTAGAGGGGTCTGGTTGCAATCTTTAGGGTCCCTTTTATTCCTAGGTCTTTGTAATACCACTTGGAAGTGGTGTATTCTCTTATAATTGATCTTAACTTGGTAATACAACCATTTTTGAAGCATTTGAGCTTGTATCTTGCTTTTTCCTTGATCTCCTTGCTTGGCATGACCTTGCTTTGTATGGTGCTAATCAACCTGTATTAGTAGGTATAAACTGAATTTGGCAGCCATCTGATCTTTGTCTTCTTCAATATTTTTGGTCAAACTCCTTATGCCAAAGTGGTTTTCTTGTTTCCTTATGCAACTCTTCCTTCCAAGAGAGGTCTTGTTAGACCTTAGGTCAGTTTAAGGTTTTGTTTTGTGGATATAGTACAAAAGTTCATTTGCTTTGTATTTACATCATATGCATGTACTTGTTTATAGTTTTTTTTTCGATTTAAAAGATAAAAGTAAAAAGAACCAGTATTTGATTTGTATGCATTTAGGCTAGTGTCTTTAGGCTTAGGTGCATTGCATATCTTAGTTTTTTGAAAAGAAGAAAAGAGATCTTTCATTTGTGGCCTGCATTTTCAGTTTTGAAAAGAAAAAGAGAAGTAAAATATTGTATTTTGAACCTCTTTCACATTTTGTTTCCACTTTCAAGTCAAAATATAATTAATCTCCTTACCACTACATTTTTTAGTAATCAACATCCCTTAAAAGGAACGACGATAATTAAAATATATTAGTAAGTTTTATTTTTAGCAACAACACACATTAGTCTAGGCTAGTGTTTTGGGTTAGGGATTCTAAACTACCAAAAACTATTAAACTCAAAGATAGTGGCCTTTCTTTTAGGAAATCCAACCTTACAAAGAAGTGAACCATAAAGCTCCTCTCACACAATATTCAAGCACAAGGCCTTGCGAGATTGAGTTGTGTAGATACCCCTCCAATACTCAATTGAGCATACACCAGAGTTGTTGTGTGTCTGGGAATTCATTCAGTACCTCTTTTTGGCCCCATGTGGTGTCTGGTATTGTTTGAGTTTTAGGATTATCCATCCTTTCCATGCGCATCAACTGGACTGATGACTGTTCCGTCAGACCCTCCTTATGATTTTGGTATCCTTAGTATCTTGACCTTTAGGGCTCTTGCACAGGTGACAGTGGAAGGTTATTTCCACTGTACTTAGGGAAGACATGGGAGGAAACCTCGTGTAACTCTTTAGAAAAGTGGTTGATGTTGTTTAGGGATTCTACCTTATGACCTAAGGGTGTGGGGTCATCAACATACAAATATTTAACTTGTATACATACAGTATTACATAGATATTTATGAGAGAAATAAGACAGAAAGCACTTGTACCTTATTTATGAAGGATGTTCCTAGCTTTAGTATTTGCTCCAAATGTAGTGGAAACTTCAATATATTCAACACTTGCAAAAGAGGATGATATCTAACACATAGATCTTAATTATTATATAAACATGAATGAAATATTACAATTACATATAGAGACAGATGACAATGAATTTCATAAATCATAACAAATAAGAACATCAATACACAATGTGGAAGAACACCACTCTTTATTCATAAGAAAGGATTGATACAACCTTTATCTGAGATAATCCCTCCTCTGCTGACCAAGAACTAAGTTCTCTTGCTCCAATCTCTAATTATTCCTCCAGCATAACCTTGCTATCTAAACTTTCTTCCCTAACATATACCCCTCCCCTCTATTTATACTTGGTGATCAGGGGGAGCTACGAAGGTTAGGATGGTTAGGGAGTTTGGGGACGTTATGATTTCAAGCCCAACTGTCCCTGACTAATCATGTTTTAATTTTTTAATTTTTTTCTTAATGTAACCGCAGGTGCATATACTGAAAGGTTGCGAATGGACCACGACTTCTGTGAAGGAAACCTGGGAATACATATTGTGATCATCTAACCGCGGGTTGCATATGATGCTACATACGAATGACTCATGACATGCAATGGAAAGAGTCGCGATTACAAGACAAGCTCATTTAAAAACATGGGAAAGAATGGAAGGAACAATGCGTATAAAGGCATATCTTCATCTATAGTGTTAGGCAAATTCAATCCATAATGTCCTTTTTTTGTACCAACTTGTAAGTGTCATTACTCAGATGAAGAAGTGTCGTTTCATAGTATAACAGATGCCCCCTAATGTATGAGGTCAGAGGGAAGCGATGGACGAAATACATTACAAATATTTTATTGTTGAGAAACTCAGTTATCAAGGTTACAGAGAGGTACCCGAAACAAACAGATCAAAGTCATGTACAAAATCATTACTGAGGATTCCATGTTCAATAAGGTGGAACACTAGCTCCTTTACAATATTCGATTACATCATATAGTACGTGAAATAGGGCCACATATGTTTTATAATAGTGGATCAAAGCCGCAATATACAATGACGAGTCTTCAATATCTAGAAGTAGTGTTACATAACATAACACAATCTTGTGCAACTTAGGTTATAGATATTGTAACCTAAGGTCTTCATCCAAATCCATATAAACTAGTACGATTCCTACCATGTGAATATGTGAGTTGAAGTCAAACATGGAAGGAATCCATCAGAGTGTTAATGAATGAGTGATGGTGACAATTGATGCAAAGGAGTACACCGATATGAGTAGTAAATCCTAAGGTACCATCTTCGGAACTCTAGGTCTTGTTCTTCAGGAGGTACTGATCGGAAGCCATAGTGCGAGGAGGAAGGAAATGAATCCTTCAACAAATAGGAAGAGTAACTGGAAGATTGGATAAGGGAAGGTAGACACAAGGGAATATCAAGAATGAAAATGATAGGGATCAGGAGAACTAGACAAAGGTAAGGATCCTTGAATAGTGAGCATGACACATAGATGACCCAAGGAAGATTTATACTTTCATATGGCACAACTAGAATTATCTGTCATGTAGGAGACATGAACAGATTCCCCATGTATAAAGGGAAAGTGGAGGAGTAATAACTCAAAGTGATTGCTGAGCTGAGAGGTAAAAAGATGATACATGAGTATCATGAGGTCTAGAAAGAGCTTTGTTCAAGGATGACATGTTGCCAATACACTTATGACCCAAAGAGTGAAATTCTTCCTTTCCTTTCTTGTTAAGTTTTAAGGAGTCCAATAAAGTCAACTTGAGTTCTTCTTCATTTTTTACAATCTTGAAGAAAAGAGAGAATAATGCTTGATAGATCACTGATCTGTGGATTTTACGAGCCCGAATTAGTAATTTCTCATTGGTGCTTTCATAGTTTTGAGAGTATGAAAAATCTAAAAAAGAATCTAGGGGGGTGTTTTTTTGTAAATTTAGTCTCCCGAGTCCGAAAAGTGTAAAAAAACCCTAAGGAGAACTCTCTTAGCTTCCGAAGGACTAAGGCATACCTTTTTCGTATTTCGTTGGCAAGGTCCGAAAAAGGGGTAAACTATCACCCAACCAACACTCCTTCAAAAGAAAGCACATAGCCTTAGTTTATCGAGTGTGAAGGAAGGCAAGATCACTTGGAAAGTTCCATTTATTTACGAGAATGGTACTGACAACAGTAAACTCGATGTTTTGTTCTAGGGTTTAGCGAGAATGACAAAGACATAAAGAATGCTCAAAATATTTTTCATGTTTAGGTCCAGAGCACGTAAAAAAGAAAACTAAGCTCAAAAATATTCTTTTTTTCCGTAAGTTTAGTCCTCCAGGTCCGAAAAAGAGATAAACCTATGCCTAAAGATACTCTTCTAGATTCCAAAGAAAATAGAGTATTCCTTTTTTTGTAATTAATCCACATGGTTCGAAAAATGGTTAAATTATCACCGATGTGGATGATAATTAAATTAATTTAACGAGTCTAAAAGAACAAGTGACTCGACAATCTAGTCAATTTTAAGGAGTTAGACCAGGGCTTAAAGATAACTCCATAAGGGCGGGAGCCTTATTATCAAGGGTAGCTTGGTAAAAAATGCAAAATGAGGTTCATTTTGACATGAAAAATGACTACAAAGGCTCCCGCAACCTAACACAACTACGGCATGGTTACCACAATGACAATAAAATGTTCTAACTAGGGTTACCCATGTAAAGGAGGCCCTAACCACAGAAGAACATCGATGTTTGAAAGGTAGAAAACGATCATACATCGTAGTCTATCGATGAAAAGAGATCCTAAGGTACAACAGAGGATGAGGTATAAGTGCAAAAGTATGTTGCGGGGACCAAATCCTATATCAAATGCAAAGGAAATCACATTTAGGATCATCCAGGACCTGTAACAGTTAGGTAAGGACACATGGTATTAGTTCAATAACATAAAAAATGATTTTAACTATACAAAAGTGGGTAAAATTTACAACATTTTACTATAAATAGTTAAAAATCAAATTAAAACATACCATTTGCATTTTTTTTTACCAAATAAGACCATTTTACCTCTCCACTTTGATTGATCGTTGTGGGAAATCCACTCGACAGTTTTCGAATCCGTGAATTGTAGGTATGCCATCTCTCCCTCCCCTTCAATTTTCCGTGTTCAATTTTTAAATTTAACGGTTAATTTATGGGTTTTTTCCATTCCTAAAGGCACCACACTACAACCATGGGTAGCCTTCATTGGAACTGCGAATGCATGTTATAATCATGGGTTTCCAATAGTACAACCCACGAATGGATCACGCTGTGCACACTGCACAGTCGCGGTTACTGCGTAAACATGTTTTTTTCAAAATCTAATGGTGAAATTGTTTCTTGGGCAGGAAATCATGGTTTTGAAATGGCAAGAAAGAGAGCACGATGATATGGATCTCCTTGCAATGGGACAATCCCATGACATTGAATGCCTTGCGAAGATGTGGATTACTAAAATTGTATTGCACATCGAACATGCATGCACAGGTCCGATTTCTTGAGACATTAGTGAGCTTATGGGACCATGACCTCAGGATGCTTGAACTTCAAGGGGAGACCTTGGTGTTGACGACAAAAGACATATATTTTATCACAGGTTTATCGCAAAGGGGGGCACCTGTGAACATGGAGGGTACTAGGCGGGGCGGTGACCCTCTCAGTGTCCAATACTATATCAACACGTATTTCCTACCTGGGACTCAAAAATCGAGGACACAAATCTTGATTGGATAGATCACTAGCTTTCCACTGAAAGTCATAGTGAGCACCATAGTCAGAGTAGTAGGATCTTCTGCTTTACACTTAGATACGCGGACTCACATGTGCATAGCAGTAGAGTGTCTATGAGGATTTTTGTATGATTGGTGTTTGGGACTAGTCCCGATCATGAAAATACATCTCTTAGAATTCAAGAGAGGTAGGAAGAAGAATTTCAGATACACGAGTATTTTGGTCTCATTCTTCTTCTTCGAGGGTTACTTCTCTCAGTCCCGTAGTTACACTACCACCATGCCCACACAGTGAGCCTAGACTCACGCGGTGGGGGTGACATCTTTCTTCGACAGGGTGGTGGAGGTGGAGTTGAGAGTGGATACGATGTTGAATTCTACTCCTAGTGGAGTAGACAGGTGCATGCACTAGAGAAGTTCCCTTATGCAGGTTTGGATTTTAGAGGTGATCCAGAGCTCATCCTCCCTCCTGGAGGAGCATGGGGAGACATGGGTACGACTTTTTACATTTTTTAAAATATTTGATTTTTATGAAATTTTCTTCATAAAGTTTTATATATACATATGTACTTAAGTTTGACATGTTTTTGATGATATGTAGACATAACACCAGTTCGACCTGACAGACACCCCAGGAACTTCGTTTAGGCTATGGATATTGGAGGTGATGAAGCTATGCTTCATGTGGTAGAGGGGAAGATGGTTAGGCTTACCCACGATGTCCCAACCTTGAGGATGGAGAGGATACCCATAGCAATTGAGCAGCATGTTGTTGAATTTCCTTCGTCCTAATTATGCCTTCTCTGAAGGGTAACCCGGGCAGTCCTTTTCTATCGGGAGGATGTAGAGGCAGCCGCAGCAGAGGAGGCTAAGGGTCACCCCTAGATCTAGGCATATGATGGATTTCAATCCTAATTTGTATTTTGGATGTACTTATGATAGGATATTTAGATCAAACTTGATGTATATGAACATATTTTTACACACACACACACACACACACAAACACACACACACATATTTACGTGGTTATCTACATGTGTTCCAAATGTGTCGGTGTAATTTTATTTTACAATGTATGTGACAAATTCCAATCTAGTATATAGTTCACAAATGCATCAGTGATTGTATTTTTATTCCTTGAAATGTGATTATATGAAACGTGTTCAAAATTCATTTAAAGTAACCTAATTCTTAAAAATTGAATAGTAAAGTAGGGTGTCTCACTTGATAATCACCATTAAGTTGAGAGACAACTAACAGGGCGTCAGGCTGACACCACGTGAAATAAAATCCCATAGAATCTCAATGACTGTGTTGTATTTAGCTACATGATTAGTCACAGGACCTAGGAATGCGCCAGCTAAGGCAACCAATTGTCCTTTGGGTGAATAGATAACCCAAGCAGCTGAAGCTAGATTGAAAGTGTGACAGCTGGCGCCATCAGTGAACCCTACGAACCATTCCGACAAAATATAAAACAAAAGTAGACTACGTAAGAAACACTAACCAATAACCACTATTGTACAAAAATATACAATAATAATACAAGAAAAAGCACTGATCCTAAGCATAATAATTTTCAGGTAGATCCCGTTTTGGGGCTTCGACAACTTATTGCCATCGTAATAAATCAACTCGTATGCTCCCCTTTTTAAGACTTTTGACATGACATATGGACCCAACCACATTGATTTAAATTTACCTGCCCCAAGGGGTTCCTTGTATTGATCCCATAGCAAGACAAGTTCTCCTTCTGAGAAAACCATAGGTTTTATGGCTTTATCATACTAGTTATTGACCCGGTTCTTATGTGCCTCATTTTTTGTGAGTGCATCTCTGTACTACTCATCTAAATTCTCTAAATGCATAAAATGTTCTTCAAGATCCGTAGTGCTAGGGAGAACATGGATGGCAATCTTCAATGAAGGTATTTCACACTCAACCAGAGTCACTGCTTCCACCTCGTGAACGAGTTGGAAAGTCGAGAAGCCTGTGGAAGTCTTGATGTTGGTCTGATATGCCCAAAGTGTTGGATACAACATGATGAGCCAATTTGACCTGCTCAAATTTATTGTGTGCTTAAGAATGGTTTTCAAGGTCTTATTGGCTGCCTCTACTTGTTCATTCACTTGTGGGTAGAAGGAAGATTAATGATATTTCCTAAACCATAGCATTGTGGTCAATTTAGTCATCATGCTATTTTGGAGGTGACTTCTATGGTCAATGACAATATGCTTCGGGATTCCAAGCCTAGCAATAATCTGGTTGAAGATGAAATATGCTGTCGTCTCACCATCAACTTTAAATGTAGGCATTTCCTCTGCCCATTTTGTAAAGTATTCCAAAAATACAATGATATACTTGTGCCTCCCAGCATACACTGGGTTGCATGTCATGAAATCAACCCCCCACTTGGTGAAGGGCCCTACCACGATGATGGGAAAAAGTGGAGCAGGGCGTGACCGCATTTTTTTGGTGTATATCTGACATGGATGATAGCGTTTCATAGCTTCCACATAATCTTTAAAGATGATGGGCCAGAAATAACTAGTATGTAGAATCTTCTAGGCCGTTGATAACCCAGATAAATGACCCCCATGTGCTCCACTATGGGAATCATTCAGGACATGCTCCACCTCCTCGTGGGTGAGGCACTGATGCAAAATGGAGTTTACCCCTCTTCAATATAGCGTATTGCCTATGATGAGGTATTTCTTTGCGTTCCGTCTTAGTTTGTGCCGATATTCCCGCTAGAAGGTCACAAGACACTTCAAAGTATGGAAATACACGAGGATATCTCTATACCAGGGATCAAAATTTGAAATTTAGAAGATGTAATCATATGGGAATGACTCATCTTCTACCACTATTGTTTCTTCCATCGGTATTTCTGAGATCAATTCCGTGAACTCTAAGGATTTTTTAGACTATGCGGATTGGAAATCCAGGTCAAACTCTTGGAGAATGCCGATCCATTTATGAAATTATCCCTCGATTATTCGTCAAGATAAAACATAGTGGATTTACATCTGTAACTACCATAGTTGTCCTCAGTAGAATATAGTGTCTCAATCTATGAACGACATAAACTACCGCTAAAGACAATTTATCGACCTGAGAGTATCTTAGTTCAGGACCTACTAAAGCATGACCAAGATAGTAGACAACGTGCTCCTGGAACTCATTGTCTTCTTGAACCAATACCACTCCTATCGTGGACTCGCATGTGGCCAGATACAGTATAAAATATATTGTATAGTCTAGATAATAGAAGAGAGGAGATGATATAAGTGCCTTATTTAATGCCTCGAATGATTGCTATGTGGTTTCATCCCACAGGAATGGGGTGTCTTGCTTCAGTAAGTGCATGAAACCTTTTGTGATCTTGGAATAATTGACTATAAATTTTCATAGAAAGTTGGACTTTCCCTGCAGAATTTGTAGTTTCCTGATAGATCGAGGAGGAGGCATATTTACAATGGACTCTACTTTTAATGGATCCACTCGAATAACTTTGTTTGAAACTATGAATCCAAGTAACCGCTTCGAATCGACGTAGAAGACACACTTATGGGGATTTAATTGGATCTTATAAGTCCTGCATCGTTCAAAAATCAAACAGAGATGATCTGGATGGTCCTTCCTCTTTCAAGAATGGGAAGGCAGATCATCTAAGTATGGTTCGACAATATGCTTTATGTCATGGAAGGCACATTTCATTACCCGCTGAAAGGTAGCTCCGACATTTTTTAAACCAACAGGCATCTTCTTATACATGAAAGTACCACAAGGACAAATGAAGGTCATTTTGTGTTGGTCTTTCGATTTAATTTGAATTTAATTATTCCCCGAAAAAGCATCCATAAAGGAAAACACCTCGCTACCCGCAAAATCATCAATGATTTGATTAGTGAAAGGAGTAGGGTAGTTGTCCTTGGGACAAGCCTTGTTAATATCTCAAAAATTCATACAAATGCATATTTTCCCTTGGTTTTTATCTACTAGAACATGATTTGACATCCATTCCATCAGAGACATTGGATAGATGAATATGGATTTCAACAATTTTTCCACCTTAGCCTTGACAATTGCCGCTTTCCACTGATTATCAGGTCTGGGATTCTGTTAAATAGGTTTTACATTAGGGTACATTCAGATCTCATGTTATGCTATTGAGGGATCAATGCCTGACATCTCCTCATATGTTGAGACAAAGAGGTCACAAAATTCCTTAAATAAGGAAGTATAAATGACAATATCTTCTGGAGAACAGTTTGCGCCAATGTGTACGTTTTCCACAACATCAGGTTTTGTAGATATGTTGATCGAAATTGTGGTAGAGATGTTTTCCATATTCCCCTCGACAAAGATCCCCTCCTTAGGTAAAGGATTGACAGGCAGATCAACACCTTCCGCTAGTCTCACATGGAACTCTGAGTTTTCTATTTTGCTTAGTTCTGGAAGAAAGAAAGACTTGTGATGGAGGTCCTCACAAATTTTATCAAGTCCACACATGGTTTCTAGAATGGATTCATTCGATGGAAAAACCATATCTAAACAATCGTAGGAATATGTCGAGTTCTCTACCCAAGCAGGAAAGTAAGCTTCATCTGACTACTCTAAGTCTAAAGGAGTCGCGATGGAATCAATAGCAACATCAAATATATCTTGATAAGCTACTTTTGCTGTTGATATTACTCAGGGGTCATGAAGGGAAGACCCAGGGGTCGGTTCTATCCACAAATGTAGAGATAGACTTACCAACACTTGTCGAACCTAAGTAATTTATAGGAGCTGATATATTGAATGTTCCCATCAATGATGTATACATTCCAACTCCCAAGCTTTCATTAGCCAATTTTCACTGATCAATCAAAGGAACTGTAGAATTGGTGGTATCCAAACATCCCTTTCGAGTATAACTCAGTTGGTTAACTATAACCAACTTCCCTTTGTGTAGAAACAATAAGACTCAAAAAATAGACGAAGGAATAGCACACATGGCATAAGTATAGATTTTCCCCAAAAGCATATTATAGTCTAATGGAGCATCAATCACTTCGAATTCAATAGACACTGCTTTCAATGCTAACTTTATTTCGAAATCTGGCAAGATACCATGAGGATGGAAGGACCTTTCATTGAAAGAAGTGAGAAAAGTGTTTGATGGCACCAACTCCGGGGAACCCAGTGCTTTCCAACAAAAGATCGACATGACACATGTGGAAGCACCTTCATCAACCACCATTCGTCTAATGGTTTTTCCACCATGGATGACATTGATAGAGAAGGAAACATGGTATGGTAGGCGTAGTTTAACCTCAGAAAGATTATTTTTTTCCAACAGGCTCATTGAGTCCATATTGCCTATTGATGCTAAAAGTGCATCGCTGCAAAGGGAAGCTCTGACGTAGCACTTGTAAATATGACATTGCACAAGGGGTTTGGGATAGGTATTCTACCAAAGAGTAGTTAGAAGAAACCCTCACATTAGGGTTGTGGAATGTATTCTTAAAGACACCTTTAGGTATCTTAGGAATAGGTTCAACCGATTTTCAATAGTAAGAGGGGTTGAAGGTTCGACAACAGACTTATATTTTGATTGAGCCTCAAAATCATAGTTTTTATTTATGGCATGTAAAATAGTACTTGATTGGACCATATGAATATAAGATTGATCAACAGGAGGACCTGGTGTGTCCTCGACATCTTTTGAGCTAGAAGCTGCATTCTGTCCTTGGGGAAAGGGATCCTTCAGGACATCCGATTGTTATTGAATTAACAACTTCTGTGCTTGATCCATTAAGGGGCATTGATAAGTTAGATGGTCATCTTGGCACAACTTGCAAGGAAATTTGAACTTCTTATTTTCTTTCTTACCCCCCTCAGCATTGTTTGTGGGATTTTGTTTATTTTGGTTCTCCTCACCTATATTCCCTTTATTTTTTTTCCCACCGGGCTGCTGAGTGCCCTTTTGGGAATACTGTGTTGAATAAACATTAGCATTATGAGGTGAGGGGTTGGAAGCCTTGGCTACCTCCACTGCAGAATGTTTCATTGACATCTCATGAAGCTTCTTAGCAAGCGATTCTACAATGGGTGTACTTACTAAACCAAACACACCATCGACATGGGGTCCAAGATTAGGTTTCTCCAGGTGATTAGTAGACCTCGATGCCTCAGGGATGATTTCAAAAAGAATCATAGATTGAGTATAGATCGGATCTAGCTGTTGGGCCTTGAGAATGGATTCTTCTTTCGTGATAACTCCTGATGTAGAAACATATTTTGAAATATATGGCAGTAATGATTTCAAAAACAATTCTAATAATAATTCAAAAGGACTGTTAGCTTTGATAAGCCTCTTTCTCCTTCGCCACTCCTGAATATGATCAGATATGTGAGTGTACTTGTTTTTTCAAAAATTCGACAATAAGTATGTGCCAGCATCATACTGGACATGAAGTTTAAAATGATTCACAAACACGGTTTCTAAGTCAAGGAAAATATCGTATGCGACCGACGGAAGTTCTATGTACCACTTATCCTCTATATTAGTGAGTGTCCTTTGAAATAGCCTCAAGCAAATAGATTCATCGTTCAGTGAATTTGAAGAACACCATAGATGTAAAGTAGTGATATGAGAACCTAGATCCTCACCAATTTTCCCTTCAAACTTTGGGATGTATGTGTTAGATTTTTTATCATTTAATCTAGCATTAACTTAGGATCTTAATTGAGAGAATAACAAGCACAACAATCAAACACATAAGACAATGAACACAAATATTTTCATCGGGGAAACCATAAAGGAGAAAACCTCGAAACTTCCTTAGAGATAGAATCAACACCAATAGCAAAGCCCTAAAAACAGTAAGATGATTTCCTGATAGTAGTAGTCTCTTTCTCTCTAGCCCCATCAACTTCTTCTTCCTCAGCTATGTGCTACAACTGAGTGTGAGTGAGTGTGTGATAAATAGAGAGGCTCACTCTCTATTTATACTAATTCCCAACTTGACAGTGACTCAATAGGGCTGACTTCTCTAGGAGAGTCTAATAACCCTAGGGCCCCACAACTGCGGGGACTTTAACCCTTGAACAATAGGAGGGTTACCCACAATGAATTGACATGGCTTGCTTACATTATAGAACCTCTCGATAGGAAAATCGGGGTATGACATGACTCAATTAAATTACCGATACTTCCTGGAATAAACATCGGGGTACAATACATGAAATATACAAGTGAATAAATTCCGAAGTTACAAATACACCAACACTCCCTCTTAACTAGGGAGGTATTTTTTCGACACAATTTTCAGCACTGGTCTTCTTCTCTGTAACGACTGGATCATCTCATCATATTTATCTTCAATTTGTCTTCATCTTCAAGTCTTCTTCATCTTCATGTCATCTTTGTCTTCAAGTCATCTTCATCTTCAAGTCTTCTTCCTCTTCAAGTCTTCGTCATCACGGGATCTGGGTCATCACTAGATCTGGATCATCACTTGATCTGGGTCATCATCAAGTCTAGATCATCATCACCACCGGATCATCATCAAATCTGGATCGTCACTTGATCTGGATCATCACTTGATTTGGATCATCATCAAGTCTAGATCATCATCATTGGTGCTATCTCTTGATTCTTCTCATCACAGGAAGTTCTACAGAGCCAACCCTTTTTCATTTTGGTTGTAGGCTAGCCTTCATGTAGGTCTTCAGCACTTATATCTAACCCTAAGTCAGAATGGCCCGCCCAACTCTTACATCTGACCTCATATTATCAGAAAGGCATGCCCAACACTCACATTTGACCTCATCTTATCAGAAAGGCCCAGCACTCGCATCTGACCATGTGTAAACACATTGCGCCAGAATGGCTCAACACTTATATCCAACCATGTGCAAACACATGGCATCGGAAGGGCTCTACACTTACATCCGACCATGTTCGAAAACACTGCATCGAAATGGATTTGCACTTACATCTGACCATGTTTGAAAACACCGCATCAGAAGGGAATTGCACTTACATCTGACCATGTGTGAACACACTGCATCAGAATGGTTCTCAGTCCCAGATTGAGGATTCCTGGTAACTGACCAGGTGCCTCCATTCTCCCAGAGAATGGAATTATCCCTTATATCTGATCAAGTGGGAACACATCCCTCAATCACATTAGAATGGCCCTAAACTTATATCTAATCATGTGAGACTACATCCCTCAGTCATATCAGAATGGCCCTTAGTTCCAGACTGAGTATTCCTGGTAACTGACCAGGTGCCTCCATTCCAAGAATGGAATTTAGCACTTATATCTGATCATGTAGGAACCAATACTATAGTCACATGAGAATGGCTCAACACTCACATCTAACATGGAAGGAACCAATCCTCTCACCATGACAGAATGGCTCAGCCTTTACATCTGACCATGGAAGGAACATAATCCTCTCACCATGTCAGAATCGCTCTAGGTCTCATCATTTCCCTTGGGAGGGAACCTCGATCTGGAGAACACCAAGCTTCTCCCTGAAGTATTCAAACTTCACTCTGGCCAATGGCTTCATCAACACATCAGCTATCTATTCGTCCATCGCAACATACTGAAGCTTCACTGCTCCTCTTTGCACCATATCCTTGATATAGTGATACTTGATCTCGATATGCTTCGACTTGTCATGGAACACCGAGTTCTCCGACAACTTCACACAACTCTGGTTGTCGCAATATATACAAGTAGCATTCAACTAGAGATCAAATAAATTAGACAGTAGCTTTCTCAGCCACACTACCTTGCAACTAGCTGAACAAGCTACGACATACTCTGCTTCAGCTGTACTTAGTGCCACACAGGACTGCTTCCTGCTAAACCAAGAGATCATACCTGATCCCATACTGAAGCAGCATCCTGAAGTGCTTTTCCTATTGATGGCCCTGCCTGCCCAATTTGAATCACCATAACCCTCCAAGTTAATCTTTCGATTTTCCTTGTACTTGAGCCCATAATCAACTGTACCCTTCGGGTACCTCAGAATATGCTTTGCAGCAATCAAGTGAACATGTCTTAGATTTGTCAGGAACTGGCTCAAGGTGTTCATAGAAAAGCAAATATTTGGTCTCATGTTCGTCAGGTACATCAAGGACCCAATCATCTGACGATACATCGTGGCATCAACCGCTTTTGATGAAGCATCACTCAATAGCTTCAGGTTTGATGCCATAGGTGTGATTATGGCCTTGCAGTCCATCATCCCAAACCTCTTCAGGATCTCTACTGCATACTTCCCTTGTTCAAGGAAGATTCCATCCGCATTCCACCACACATCCATGCCTAGGAAATAGTGCGTCATTCCCAAGTCTTTCATTTCAAACTCGGTAGCAATCTTCCTCTTCGTATCAGCAATCAACCCATCCATACCTATTACAAACAGATCATCTACATACAGTAGGAGTATCCGTGGGTTACCGTCTTCAACCTTGTAGTAAAGGTTGGAATCTTCTTTACTCTTTGTAAAGCCCAAACTGGATAGAAAACCATCAATTCTGCCGTACCATGTCCTGGTTTCCTGTTTCAAACCATACAGGGCTTTCTTCAATCTACACACATGAGACTCCCTATCATGTGTCTCAAAACTGTGTGGCTGCTCCACATACACTTCCTCTTCCACTACACCATTCAAGAAAGCAATCTTGACATCCATCTAGTGTATCTTCCATTTCATCACTGTAGCCAGAGAAAGTACTGATTTGATGGAAGTGTATCTGGCTACAGGTGCAAAAGTTTCTTCATAATCTATTCCTTCTTTCTAGGAGAATCCACGAGCCACAAATCTTGCTTTATATTTCTCGATGCTACCATTTGCAGCATGCTTGATCTTGTAGATCCATTTGAAAGTTACAATGGACTTCCCTTATGGTCTTGGGAAAACATCCCAAACATCATTATTCATGATCGATTGATACTCTTCGATCATAGCATCCTTCCATTCTTTCCTTTCTGCCGCTTCTTCATAGTTGGAAGGTTCTTTATCAATAATGTCACATAGCAGGGCTACATAACTGGAGTAGGACCTAGTTCTCTTCCTTCCTCTGTGTGTTTCTTTTGAAGCTCCATATCTTTCTGCACCTTGGATAATTTCACATACCCAAGTAGGTTTCCTCTTGTGAGGATTATTCTCATGAGGTGGATCCATAGGTTCTTGAGGTTCTTCTAATTTTCGATCTTCTTCTTGAATTTCTTTGTTCATGGTTGTATTATGAATTCTGGTTGCTTCTGTTTCTTCATATTCTTCAGTCGGTCTCTTCCTGGATTTGATGTAGGCTGAATCTTCATCAAATGTTACATCTCTGCTGATTTCAATCTTAATGAATCCTGGGAAGTATATTCTGTAAGCCTTCGAGCTTTCAGATTATCCCACAAATATACCCTTCTTTCCTGAAGGATCTAACTTCATCCTCTTTTCTTTCGGAATATGTATGTATACAGGAGAGCTGAATATTCTGAGATGGCCGCACTCTTGGTTTCTTGTCGGAGAAGACTTCTTCAGGTGTCTTGTTCTTGATTACTCTGTGTGGAGTACGGTTCTGTACATATACCGTTGTTCTGGAAGCTTCTGCCCATAGATGCATGGGAAGATCTTGATCATGAAGCATGGCCCTTGCTGCTTCCATGATCGTTCTATTATTTCTTTCTACAATCCCATTCTATTGTGGATTATATGGAGTGGATAACTCCCTCTTAATCCCCAAGTCTTTGAATAGATCTTTGAATTCATTTGATGTGAATTCTCCACCATTATCTAATCGAAAGGTCTTGATCTTCTTTTTAGTGTGGTTCTCGATCAAGGCTTTGAATTCCTTGAACTTGCTGAATACTTCATCTTTGTTCTTCATAAAGTATATCCATATCTTTCTAGAAAAATCATCAATAAAAGAAACATAGTATACATACCCTCTTAGTGACCTGGATGACATTGGACCGCGTACATCGGAGTGGATTATTTCCAAGATTCCTTTTGCCTTGCTCTCGCTACTTGGAAATGTCTTCTTTGTGTTCTTCCCTTTCGCACATCCTTTGCATACACCTTCATGTTTTGTCTGCATTTCTGGGAGATCTTCAACAACTTTGCTTGCAAGTGGTAGTGCTCTGTAATGCACATGTGGAAGCCTTCTATGCCAAAGCTCATTTGGTTATACCGAGTCATGAACCAAAGCTTGTTCTGGTTGGCCCTTCAATTTTTATAGTCCTCCTTCTTGTTCCATAATCACTACTGCATCATCAAAAGAATTTCCCTTTGGCCACATGAGTACTTGACCATCTACAAATGCAACCCTCATTCCTTTTGCATCTAATGCAGATATGGAGAGGAGGTTCTTCTTTAGTCTAGGTACAAACAATACATCTTTCATCTTGATAGAATTTCCAGAGTCTATCTTGTATGAGGATTCACCACTACCTTTTATTGGATACTGGTAGTCATCTCCAAGTTTCACCTTGTGAGGTGATTCATGTTCAGATAGTTTCACAAAGGATTCCTTGAATCCAATCATATGTTTAGAAGCACCACTATCTATAAGCCAATCATTGCTGCCATGTGTGATAGTTCCCTTGAGAGCGGAGATCAGAACATATTCTTCATCACTTGAAGAATCATCACTGTCCTGTTTGGTTCTCTTTGTGGAAGGTTCATCATCCTCTACAGCATGAGCATGATGTCTTCTCTTGTTTCCCTTCTTCTTGTGAGAGCTACTTTTGTTTTTAGGACAATCTCTAGAAAAGTGTCCTCTTTCATCGCATGTATAGAAAATGTACTTAGACATATCTCTAGGATTGCTAAAGTTACTCCTTTGGTGAGAGTGCTTACCTCTGTGGTGGCTAGTTCTGGTTTTCTTGGATTGTACCGTGAGAGCTTTATATTCACTTCCCATCTTTTCTTCTCGAGTTGCTATCCAAGAATCTTCTTGAGAGGATTCTTCCCATAGTCTGCTGAACTTGGCTAACTTATTTCTAGCATAGATCCCTTGAATGAATGAGTCCCATGTCCTAGGAAGACCATTCAAGGTGGTGATCAGAATGTATGCATTCTCCACTTCTTCATATACTGCTTCCCACTGTTCTTTGATCTGGGAGACCATTGTGAAGTATGACTGTATGGTCTCTGCATTCTGGATATTCACATTCTTCAACTGGTTTCTCAAGGTCATCTCCCGGTTTATGTTCTTTCCTTCAAACAGTTTGGTTAGGGCATCAAACATAGCTTTAGGTGTCTTTAGGGAGGACACCTATGGTATGAGGTGATCCTTGATTGAATCAGCAATAATCCTCTTATCCATAACCAAATTCTTCTTGTGTAAGGCCTTAGCCTCATCTCCCTCTGGAATTGGAATCTCCTCATTGATGTAGGAGTCCAACTCATTTTCTTCCAGGACCAGGGAGATCCTATACTTCCAGGCTCAGAAGTTATCATCCCCCTCAAGCTTTTCATCAAGCTTGGTATGGTGAGACATCTTAACTGAGAACCTCAAATGGAAATATATAAGATTTAGATCTTACCAGGTTAAGATGTCGAATCTGAATCTGGAGCTGAATTTCTGTAGTGTTGGTTCAGGAGAAGATTAGGGTTTGACTTTCCCAGAATTATGTCCAACCAAAAGCTTTGATCTTGATCTCTAAACTTCGATTTTGAGGAGAAGATCAATCCAGGCCTGATGTCACTCAAAAATTCCACTTCTGTGGAAATCCCTAATTTCCAGCAGTAGTGTCGGGTCAAAAACTGAAAATGCTCAGAATCAGATTCTGCTTCAACAGAAAGATGTGCCCTGGGGAGGAGAGTTATCCCAACCTTATTTTGCTGAAAATTTGTGGAGAGAGATCCAAAAAGTAGGAATCCCTAGTTTTCGCAGCTACACAGTGTATTCTTCTCAGGTTAGCTCTGATTCCATGTTAGATTTTTTATCGTTTAAGCTAGCATTAACTTAGGATCTTAACTGAGAGAATAACAAGCACAACAATAAAACACATAAGACAATGAACACAAATATTTTCCTTGAGGAAACCATAAAGGAGAAAACCCCACAACTTCCTCAGAGATAGAATCAGCACCAACAACAAAGCCCCAAAAACAGTAAGATGATTTCCTGACAGCAATAGCCTCTTTCTCTCTAGCCCCAACAACTTCTTCTTCCTCTGCTATGCGCTACAATTGAGTGTGAGTGAGTGTGTGATAAATAGAGAGGCTCACTTTCCATTTATACTACTTCCCGACTTGACAATGACTCACTAGGGCTGACTTCTCTAAGAGAGTCTACTAACCCTAGGGCCCCGCAACTGCGGGGACTTGAACCCTTGAACAATAGGAGGGTTACCCACAATGACTTGACATGACTTGCTTACATTATAGAACCTCCTGATAGGAAAATCGGGGTATGACATGATTCAATTACATTACATATACTTCCCGGAATAAACATCAGGGTACAATACATGAAATATACAAGTGAATACATTCCAAAGTTACAAATACATCAACAGTATGAAGGTAGTTTGATGGGAACATGTGGCCATGTTGTATTGTGGCACACGGTATTGTTCATCAGTTTCGATAGATCTAGAAAATTGAAAGTTTCAAGAAATGAAAGTTTCGGGCTAGCCGAAGTTTGGGGTTTGGAAGTACCTGCCCCAGGGATCCCAAAAGAAAAGTTGGGGTTTTCCCCAACTATCAGCTGTGTTGTAGTAGCACTTCCTTGAAATAGGTTCCATCTGAATGCTAAATGATTACTAGTCTGTGGTGTGCGATAATTTGTTTGGCCGGTGCGAGCTGGGGCTAGAGTTTGGAAAGTAGGAGCAGAAATACCTCCATTGAACAGTTAAAAGGGAGAGCTCTAAAATGGAGTAGCCGAAACCTGACTAGAGTTCTAAAAACTAAATATTGTAAAGGGATTTTGGTTACCATATGACACACCAACATAAGTAGGTGATGGACCTACATAAGTTGTAGATGGAGGAATGCGTCCTCCATTCCATGTAGATTCTTGAACAAAAGAAGTGGACCCACTCGGCCCACTTTGAGCATTATGCATGAAAGGAGAAGAAGTATACGGTACACTAGGTATCCTAGTGACCACCCCACTAGAATGGCATGTAATGTTGGAAGGTGTTGAGGGACTAACCACTCGGGCACTAGGTGAAAGTGGTGCAACAGATGCACTAGGTATTAGAGCACTCACCGGGGGGGAGAGACTCCACCAACCATTATGGCTGAAGTAGGGGTAGAAATGCCTTCTCCTACAATAGACATATCTATACTCATTTAAACACTAGACATAGATGAGCTGAAAGGATGAACTTGGACTAAGACAGGGTCACTTAAATCGGTAAGAGGTGTATTATAATTTCTTGCAAACTCGTCAGTTTGGAGATCTTCTATCTCTATTGGTGGAAATTCTACCTGAGTATGTTTAAGTTCTAGTTCACTTGGAACTGCACTAACACCTGTTGGTTAAAAATAACCTTCTGTGTTAAGTCTCTGCCTTTGAGGTGGCGATGGAGGTTCCACTGTTGAAAATGGAGGAAGGTTTTGCAACCTTCTAGACCTATGGAGAGGATGGTCCTCCACAACTAAAAATTTAGATCACACACCTAAAGGTCAAACTAAAACACAATCAAAACCAAATAGCACACTAAAAAATATCCTCAGTCACACAAACCCAAGCAAGATATAGATACACCTTCCAATGGAAAGTCTGGGATGATTAGGTCCCATATCCAACCAGTGAATATCGAAGAGTAGTTACTTGGCGTCTCATGATGATTTTTCTGGGTGCAAGCACTGGAATCACCCAACCGCCATCCCAAATTATCAACTGAGGTTACCTTCCAAGTCTACCCTAGGAGCAATGGAAATAGCCTTCCAATGCCACCCGTGTAAGAAACTAGCTCTGGAAACTAAGGCTACCAAATTCACAACGAGATTCCAGCATAACAATCGCTGGCCTGACTAGTGTGCATGGCAAGGGTTTCTAAGCCCAAAATTCTAACAATACCGGCACCTCACGGGGCCAAAGAAGTGGTATTGAAAGAATCCTTGTACACACAACAATCCTGGTATACGTTCAAACGAGGTATTGGAGGGTTATCTCTGCAACCAAGTTCTCACGCGGCCTCATGCTTAACTCCTATGTTAGAGGAGATTTTTGGTTGATCCCTTGTAAACTTGGGTTTACCTAGTGATTGGCCACTAAGTCTGAGTTCAAAATGCTCTTGGATAGTTAAAAGTTTCCTAATCCAAGAACCTAGCATAATCTAGTTGATGACGAAAGTGAGACCCAATGGTGTTTTGACTCAACATTTGAATGCAAAGAATGATGCAAATTTCAAAATCAAATGCTATTAATAATTCCTTTTTCTTTCTTTTATTTTATGAAACGAATGAAACTTTTTAAATAACTTGGAAACACAAGACTTTTATATTTTTTATTTTTTGAAAATAACTGGAAAAACAAAAATGCAACGAGCCTAGATTAGGGATAACAATGCAACTATAATTGACATGTTTGTTTTTCTTTTTTCAAAAAATGAAAATTTGATGCAAATGAATGCAACTAAGTAAGCTAAGCTAATCTGAATATGTATCAATGCAAGCAATAACGTTAATATATTTAAAGTAACAATATTTAACAAACAATGCAAATATGACTCAAACCCTACTTGGACAGAACTACCAACATGGAAAGACAAGTAGATCAAAACTTGGTAAAAGCAACACACCTAGACTACTACCAAAGCAATTAGAGGTAGATCAGTTGCCTAGAAGGATTGACAAAGACCGACAACCAACAAAGACCAGCAACCAATAGAGACACAAGCACTTGAACTAAAGAGACCAAGAAGGAAAGACCTAAACCACTTACCCACTAGGATTCAAACCTAACTCACCCAAAAGGACACTTGTTCAATAAGTGGAAGTGAAATGCATTTTCTTACGGGACAACACAATGCCAATGAAGACAACCTATAAGTACCCAATGAGTCAAAATTCCAAATACAGGGAAAACCATTGAACACTGACCTAACCCTACAAGAAACCACAAATGTTACTTAAGTAGGTCGTGAATGAACCATGACTGTATGTACAGTCAACTCGCGATTACAACTTTCCAACCACGACTGTATATACTGACAACCCGCGATTGCAGCTAAATTTTTTCAAAAGGAAAAATAATAGCCCAGGGATCCTAAGCACCAAACAATGCTGACTGAAGGAAAAACATACACAAGACACTTACAGAAACAAAAAGAGAAAATTGGATAGGAAATTTTATTGGAATAGACCCAAAACAAGCTAGACTCCCTAGTGAAGTCACAGGTTCTGTTGTTCAGGGATTCTACCTTATGAAATAAGGGTTTGGGGTTATCAACATACAAATATTTAACTTGCATACATATAGTATTCCAGAGATATTTATGAGAGAAATAGGACATAAATAACTTGTACCTTATTTATGAAGGTTTGTCCTAGCTTTAGTATTCACTCCAAATGATCCAGAAACTTCAATATCTTCAACACTTGCAAAAGAAAATGATATCTAACACATATAAATTAATTGTTATATAAATATGAATGAAATATTACAATTGCATATAGAGATAGATGACAATAAATTTCATAAATCATAACAAATAAGAACATCAACACACAATGTGGAATAACATCACTCTTTACTCATAAGCAAGGATTGATACAACCTCTATCTGAGACAGGCCCTCCTTTGCTGACCAAGAACTGAGTTCTCTTGCTCCAATCTCTAATTGTTCCTCCAACATAACCTTTCTCTCTTGAAACTTGCTTCCCTAACTTCTACCCCTCGCCTCTATTTATAATTGGTGATCAGGGGGAGTTACGAAGGTTAGGATGGTTAGGGAGGTTGGGGACATTATGGTATTGAACCCAACCATCCTTGACTAATCATGTTTTTATGTTTTAATTTTTTCTTAATGTAACTGCGGGTGCATATACTAGCAAGTCGCGAATGGACCATGACTTCTGTGAAGGAAACCCGTGAATACACATAGTGATCATCTAATCACTGGTTGCATATGGTGCTACCTACGAAATAATTGCGACATGCAATGGCAAGAGTCACGATTACAAGACAAGCTCATTTAAAAACATGGGAAAGACTGGATGGAACAATGTGTATCAAGGCATATCTTCATCTATATCTTTAGGAAACTTCAATCCATAATGTCCTTTTGTGTACTGACTTGTTCAGTATCTGTACTTAGATGAAGAAGTGTCGTTTCACAGTATAACAATTGGTGATTCAAATTCTTTCCCAAAAGTGATTATATTAGGGACCCTGGGTAATTGTCTTTCTCCCTTCACTGGTTAGTCCTGGGCCCTCGTCATCCCATAATCTCCTTAGGAAGGTATATTTGTTTTCTTGGTTAGGAAACTTAGGGTTTTTTTCTAGTGGCATGTTCTCTGTGTTGTTGGTTGCTAGTCGACATCATAATTTTCTTTCTTGTTGAGTCAAAAACTATGGATAGTATCCCTATGGGTGCCAACCAAGAAACCCCCGTGCAAGGGGATTCTTGTGTTTTCCTTTTGCCGAGAATGTTGGTTTTCCCTTGATGGCCGCTCTAAATCTTCTTGGATTCACCCTTGGGCTACCGGTTTTGTTGTTTTTCACTCCTATTGTCATTAATTCTTCTGATGCTTCTCAAGCAAGCACCTTATATCAAGGGAATCAAAACAATGTCCCCCCTTCACTAGTAGCGTCATCTCCTCCTCCTTCCACCTCATGTGCTGAAATTTTTGATACTAGTAACCTAGAGTCTTAAAGGAAAACAAGGAGTAAGAATAGGAAGAATACATGAAAGTAAGGGGGTAGTCACCCAGCCTCCAAAGGTCATGCTGCAGAAATTCACCCAACCTCTATGAGTCATGTTGGGACTATTCACCCAACCTATGGAGGTCATGTTGTAGACGTTCCCAGCCTCTGTGAGTCATGTTGGACCAAACCACCCAACCTATGAAGGTCATGTTGGGGGTAAATAACTAGCCTCTCCAAGTCATGTTGGATGCATCCACCCAACCTATTCTATTCATGATGGGGGTAGCTGGCCATCCTCTAGAGGTCATGCTAGGGGAAAACAACCAACATATACAAGTCATTTTGGACCCATCCACCTAGACTTTTCTATTCATGTAGGGGGAAACTACTCAGCCTCTGGAGGTCATGCCGGGGGTAAAAAACCAACCTCTACAAGTCAAGTTGGGCCTATTCACCAAACCTCTAGAGGTAATGTTGGGGACATTTAACCAGCCTCTAAAAGTCATGTTGGAACCAACCACACAACCTTTGGAGGTCATGCTGGGGGTAAACAACTAGCCTTTGCAATTCATGTTGGACCTATCCACCCAACCTATGCTATTCATGCTGGGGGAAAATACCCATCCTATGGAGGTCATGCCGGGGATAACAACCTGCCTCTGCAAGTCACATTGGACCCATCCACCTAGCCTCTGATATTCATGTTGGGGGAAACTACCTATCCTATGGAGGTCATGATGGGGGTAAACAACCAAACTTTGCAAGTCATGTTGGACCCATCCACTCAACCTATTCTAGTCATTCTAAGGGAAAGTACCCAAAATTTGGAGGTCATGTTTGGGGAAAATAGTCAACCAATGCAAGTCATGTTGACACTATTGGGAAAGCCAAACGTATAGGACAAAAGCTTAAGTTCCCTTGTAATCTTTGTGAGGGATATCACCTTACCCATCTGCGCCTTGCTATTGCAAAAGCACAAAGAGTGTGGTCAGAGTCTCAAGGATATTCTTCTCCTGAACAACCTGTGATTTCTGAGAAACCTATTCAACCTTCAGTTGATCAAGTGGTTGAACCAATGCAATCTTTGGTCAATCCCACTGTTCCTTTGGAGAGTGATCCACATCAAGTGGTTGAACCAATGCAATTTTTGGTCAATCCCACTCTTCCTTTAAAGAGTGACTTGCATGAAGTGGTTTAACCAATGCGACATTTGGTCAATCCCACTCTTTCTTTGGAGAGTGGCCCAAATCAAGTGGTTGAATTGATGCAATCTTCGATCAATCCCACTCTTCCTTTGGAGAGTGAGTTGTATTCTAGTCATGTTTTCTTCACTTGTAGTTCATAAATTTATGGACAAGGGGGCACTGAATTCTATTTGAATGAACCCTCTCCAAGCCCTCAGATTGCTTCCTTTGATTGGGATAGTCTAGTTGAACCACACCTTTCTTTTCTGACACTTTTCCAAATAAATGTCCAAGTTGAACACTACACGGTTTCTCGGTGTATTATAGATGAAGGAGTCTCTGTTAGTATTTTATCCACGTATGCTTGGATAGGTATTGGATATCCTAGCCTTGTATCGACTATTAATCAGTTGATGGCCTTTGATAGAATACCTAGTCAAACTTTTGTATTTCTTTCTAAAACACCTATTACTTTGGGTGGGAAGACTATCTTAGTTTATTTTATGGCTATAGAGGACCCCTTTGACTTCATTATGGTCCTTGGGAATGATTATGTATATGATATGAAAGTTGTGGTGTCTAAACTCTTTCGTGTGATGTATTTTCCCCACAAGGAAAGCATTATTACTGTCAATCGGTTGGCATTGTTTTATCCCTCTCATTACTCGACTTTAGAACAAGTATATCCTTTGTCAATTCCTAGTGTTTCGGTAGAAACTACCTTACTGCAGGTGAATTATGTAGCCTCATATCCCTCGTGTCCAATTTCTACTGAGAAGAAGTCTCTGTATTAATGCTTACCTTCTTGGGACTCAGTCCCAATAGTTGAACAAGTGATTATCCAATGGGCACATTAGAGCCCTCCCTCCAACATATTGATCCAACTCAATGTTTAGACATCTGTTCCACCTGGGATGGTATACTTCCTTTGGATAAAGTATTCCTAGAGTTTATGATACAATCTGACCTTGTTTTGGATGTTGAATCAATTATGGTTAGATCCATCCCTTACTTTTTTTTTGAGTCTAATATTTCTAATGATCGATCCTCAGTTGTTGGCACTGCTGAGTCTTTGGACTCTCCCATCAAGAAGCAAGCTAGTGATTCTTATGAGTTTGACTCTTCTTGTAGATTTTTTGACTCCCATGATGCTGAGTATGTTTCTACATACTCCATCACCTCTGTCAACTTTAGCTTTCCTTTTGAGGTTGATCTTATTGATTGTAAATCCTCAATCCTTGGCACTATAGAATCTTTATCGGTTAACTCTTCCTTGACTATGCCTCTTGTTGAAGATAGAGAAGTTGTAAATGTTTCTACCAAAGTGACTTGTATCATATTTCTTCTTCTGAATATGATCTTGATACTACTATTTCTTGGAAACAAGATTCTTAGTTGGATTCATAATTGCTTATTGGTTCCATTTTTATATTCAAATCGTAACCACATTTTCATATACCATACTCTCTCTTATGATAACGATGTCGGCTTCTATGCTTTTAGATCATTATATAAGCCTTAATTTTTGATTTCATCATGACTCAACTTTGTATCTTTTTGTCGTTACAACATGACACTATTTACCTGGAGGAGGTGCTCCTCGAGTGTCTTTATATTTATCATGTTCCTTACGTTATGCTTAGGTTTGTTCCTTGTATCTGGAACTAGTTTCACATTCCCTTGACACTTGTATCCTCGCATTAAGAGAATTCTTCCAATTTTATTCGAGCTCGTTAAAAACAGTAAGGATGCCATGAGTTTACTTTTCCGAGCTGGTTAAAATTTTACGGGAAATGTATATGGAGTTGTATTTAAGCTCTTTTCATAATCCTTAAACTTGACAATATTTCTGAGTTAGATTGTTCCTTTAAACTTGTGAAAGGAAGTGAAGGAACATACACATTGGTATAAGTTTAACCCTTTTTCGGACCATGTGTATTACTTATGAAAAATGAATACTCTAGTTCACTGTGGCTACAAGAGTATTCCCAGATATAGGTTTATCTCTTTTTTGGGTGTAGGAGATTAAACTTGCAAAAAATGAACCTTTTTTAGCTGAATTTTTGTTTTTTGGGATCTATTTAAACCATGAAAAAGATTTCGAGCATTCTTTGTTCTATTGTCATGCATGCTAAACTCTAGAACAAAGGCATCAAGTTTACTATTGGTTACCCCATACTCGCAAATAAATGGAACAACGCAAATGATATTAATTTTTTTCATGCTTGTTAAACTAAATCTTTTTACTTGTTTTTCAAAGCATCGGTATTGTGACAGTTTAACCCTTTTTTCAGACCTTGCCGATTAACTATAGAAAATGAATACCTTAGTTCTCCTAAACTAAGATAGTTCTCCTCTAGATTTTTTTATACTTTTTAGGTCTTTGGAGACTAACTTTATGCAAAATCCTCCCCTAGAGTTTTCTGTCATGTTTTCATACTCTCAAATTGTGAAAAAACTGTCTAGCATCCACTAATTCAGGCTTGTAAAATCCACAGATCAGTGCTTTATCAAGCATTTTTCTTTCTCTTCATTGATCTTGCTTAAAAAGTGAATAAGGTCTCGAGTTTGATTTCTTGGACTCGTTAAACTTATACATGAAGGGTATTAAAAAAAGGAGAAAGGGAAGGGAAGTTTGTTCAAAGGTATTTTTATATCATGGCAGTAAGTCTAGTCTCCTTGAACAAAGCACCAGTTTCAGTCTATCAATAGTTGGGTTCTAGTTTTTGGCCTTAGGTCTAAGCCTGATCTTAGAGTTATTACTTCTTTGGTTTTTTACTCTTCTAATCATACGAAGAATCTGTTAATGTATTCTACATTGCATATTTGTATCGTTGGTCCCTTTTGTTTCTAAAAGCTACACGAGTCACTATTATGTCATACTCAGTGTCCAAGGATACATATGGTGTCGGGCATTCTACAATTTCTTTGACCATATATGTCATCCACTCCCTAGTATCAGTTCATTACATCAAGTCTTCCATGGTCTTTGTTGTAATTTTTTTTTCCAGTTCCAAATCAAATCAGTCTTTGATTTTCCTTGTCTTGGATAATGGAGGATACCTTAATGCCTCCCTTCCAATGGATATCTTCCTATTGACTTCAACACATCTTGCTCTAAGAATGAGATTTAGAGTTTAAAACAATAACTTGGGTATTGCAGTCATCAGTGGCAGTTCCCCTCGCTATTGGGTAGTGAGAATACCTTAATATCCCTTACTCAATGGATTCTTCAAGTGTTTGATTTCAAGACCATTTATTCATACTTGTTAGAATGTACTAGGTACCTTGGGGACCATTTTCATTATTGGTTGTTTCCCTCGCATCTGTTGACGGTTTTCATCAATGACCGGTAATCAAACGATTTCCTCCATGTTTAACTTCAACTCTTCTATCCACATGGTTAGGATTTGTACCTTTGGGTGGTTTGGATTGAAGACCTTGGACCAACAGTAACATCTTCATATTATTTATTGCTTAAATTGTGCAAGACCTTATCACACCTCATATAACACTTGTTAAGACATAGATCCACATTGTGTTCTTGTGTCTATGATTGATTATTGAGCATGGATCCATGCTGTTCATTTGTGGCCACGACTCCTCTATGTTTTACTTGACGCCTTTTTGCATATTGTGTGATCATTATAGTTACATCAATTATAAACATGTTGGATCTGCCTTGTATCTTTCTGGCGGTCATTTGTATATGGACATGTATGTCCCAGAGATCAGATTGTTTGACATTTTTACTTTCTTTCAGGTACCTTCTTTTGAGCCCACGATCTTGATCTCTCCAATTTATTTGACTCCATGATCCAACCATCCCTTATTTATAATGTATTTCGGCTATCATCTTACCCTCTAACCTCATACATTAGGGGCATCATTTATATCCAAAATTGGCACTTTTCCATCCATGACGACACTTACATGTTTCGATCGCATGACGAAACTTGCATGACAACACTTCATGAACTTATTGTCGCTCACCCAAAGGACACTCAATGGATGGAATATCCATATTTGGGACTTCTTTATTCTCTCCTTCCCTCTTTCTTGGTTCACTGGATGCTTAGGAGGTTGATGAATAAGTTTCTAGACCAAGTCATCTCTTGAAAATCATTGGAAAAACCTTAAAAATTGCATTTTTTTCCCAAAAACACAGGTTTCTAGGGTTCCACTACCATTTTTGACCTTTCACATGCTAGTTTCTAATGTTCCACTAGCATGTACCTTCAAAATGCTAAAAAAACTTATAAAATTTTGAATTCTGGGTGGTTTTGGAATTGCCTCCGCTGTTGTAACGACTCCTTCATCGACCCTATCTCTTACATTTGTATATAAGAGAGGGAGAGGGGACCATGAAAGGGACTTAGAATTGATTATTGTTGTGCTAGAAAAATTTCGACTCTCACGCCCCTCACCTATGCCCTAGTTTCCATCTACCTTTGCTGCAAAGCTTGGAGGTTGGGATTCTTGGAGGAGAGAAGCAAGAGATCCAGGTCGAAGGTTTCATGAGGTTCCTTGAATGATGAGAAGGTATATTTTGTAATTATTTTATGGATTAATAAATAATTGACATTCTTCCATTTCCAAATCATTGCATATGTCTCAGTTTTTTGTTATATGTTGATGTGATGAGATTAGGCTTTCATGTTCTTTTGAATACCAATGTTTTATATGTAGTTAAATAGGTTTGAGGAAGGTGTGAAGTTTTTTTGAAGGTCTATTGATTGGAGAGAAATAGGAGGACTCACAGAAAGACTTGGATCAACCTTAAGTTTATAAGGTACAAACCCTCCTAACCCTTGAAATTTTTCTTGAATTTGTACTTGCAGAACTTTATACACGAGTCTGTAAACCCTCAGCATGTTGGTGGCCTCACCCCAGCCATACAGACACTTTACCTAAAAACACCTAGGAAAGAGCACTGGATAGTCATGCACAATGGTTTATGCAATCTACTACCAAGGAAAACTTGAAACTAATAAAAAAATAAGTGTACATAGTTTTTTCGATTCCCACTGTCCTGGAAATATCGAACATAGAAGGTCGACCAATGGATATGTTTTCAATTCATTAGATGGGCCTAATAGCTAGTTGGAGGAGTAGGAGGTATTCAGTTGTTGCACTTCCAACTATTAAGGATAAATACATGGAAGATTCTCATGTAAGCAAAGAGGAAATCTGGTAGTGGTTGTAGAGATTGCCTTTAGAGGTTGGTTTTAAACAACAAGATGTTAGGTTGAATTGTGACAGTAAAAGTGCAATCTTCTAGGAAAATAACATTGTATTTTAGGTGGAGGAGGATGTATTTCTGATGAAGGAAGGAACTGCCCCGGGCCCAGATGGGTTCACGGTGAACTTTTACCACCAATTCCGGGACATGATCAAGATGGAAGTTTGGAGGATAGTTGAAAAGTCTAGGGTTTCCAAACAGACGCTTCCAACTTTCAACATAATTTTTATCACTCTCATTCCAAAATGCAAAGGGGCTGACTCTCTAGACAAATTCAGGCCCATAATCCTTAGCAATGTCATCTACAAAATTATCACCAAGGTAATTACAAACAGACTAAAACCCCTCCTCCCAGGACTAATATCTCAAGAACAGTCAGGGGTCATGGAGGGCTGACAAATAACATATGGTGTCATTTTGGTCCATGAATTACTCCATTCCATAAAAACTCAAAAAATTCTGGATATGATGGTGAAGTTGGACATTGCCGAAGCTTATGACAAGATCAATTGGAAATTTGTTGGAAGTATGCTAGAAGCTTTTGGGTTTAGAAGGGATTGGGTTAATTGGATAACGAGCTTAGTGACTTCATATTTCTTTTCCATTTCAGTGAATGGAGTCCCCTATGGAACCTTCAAACCGACGAGGGGGATTAGGAAGGGGGATCCTTTATCCCCTTTCCTCTTCATTCTTATGGAAGAAGGTTTAGGAAGATCAATTGCGGCCTCACGGGACAATGATGATATCAGAGGGCTCAGAATTCACCTGTTGGTGGCCAAAAAAATACACCAAAAATTCATGGATGATACGATGCCAATGGGTCACCCTTCGATTCAAGAATCCGGGAGGTTTAAAAAATGTCTGATGGAATTTGGAAAATCATCAGGGATGGAGACTAATGGTCAGAAATCTCAGGTTTTCTTATTCAATATGCTTAGGATTACCAGATGGAACATATGTCGGAATATGGGATTTCAAGAGAGCTCCCTTCCATCCAAATATCCGGTAACACCTTTAGTGAATTCACCAGTGAAAAAGGGCTCATAGGCGGAACTTCTCAACAATATGAAAAAATGCCTAATGATTTGTACCTTGAAGCCCCTCAATTTGGCTAGCAGATTGGTTCTTGTGAAATCTGGTCTATAGGAAATACTGACCTAGCTCCTATCCACCTTGGAGGCCCTGAAAGTGATCTTGAAAGATATTAGGAATATGCAAAGGGATTTTATCTAGAGTGGAAACAACGGGAAATATAAATTGGCTCTGGTGAATTGGGAAGCGGTTTGTACACCCAAACACCATGGAGTTTTAGGCCTTGGAGACCCTAAGAAGGCTAGTGCAGTAAGTGGTGACAAGCTATGGTGGAGATGGGTGGACCATGACAAAGAACCATGGGCGAAAGTTTGGCATATCAAATTTGCGGAGGGGTGCGACAGAAAATAGCTCATCCATTTTTCAGAAGACATTATGGGATCTCATATCTGACGAACTGCATGGAGGGGGAAGAGTTTGGTCTAGGATCATGTCTTCTGGGAAGTTCAAAATGACAATATAGCCCGGGTGTGGGAAGAATCTTGGAATCAATTACCCCCACTCGGGAGATGGGGGGATTTCCAACAGACAAAGGAAGCATGTATCTCCCAAGGATATATCAAGGTAAGAGACATATGGAAAACTAAGATATATTATTAGTTTTTCTGCATGTGGGATGATAAAGAATGTTGGGAATGCTTCAGCCTAGGGGAGGAGGTGGAAAGACTCGAGGAAACCTTGGATAATAGATGGGTAAGAAAGAATCAAGGGAGTGATAAGATCCGATGGGTCTATAGCCATAAAGGAACCTTCACAATGAAAGAAGCATGCGGCATTTTGATTGGAGATGATATCCAACCTATAGACAAAAAATGGGGAAATCTGTGGAAAAAGAAATTGTGGCCCAAGATCACTATCTTTAGCTAGCTTGTGATGAGGAACAAAATATTAATAGGAGAAAATATTATGAAAAAAGCAATGGTAGGACCTTACCAGTGCTTCCTGTGCTAGGTTGAAGATGAGATCACCAACCACCTCTTGGATACTTGCAAGTTCACCTCGGCCTTCTGGGACCTTGGGGTGGTTTTTTTTTCTTTTCCAGATATTAAGACAAAACCCAGACAAGACGATTATCGAGTGGAACAACAATCCCTTTACAAACCCAATTTTGAACCAATTATGGGAGATTTTCCCCACTTTGTGATTTAGGAAGTATGGAGGGAGCAAAATTTAAGGACTTTCCATGGGAAAATCAGCCCCATTAGCAAATTCTGGGACACCATCAAGACCGGAATGAGAGAAACCATAAAAGTTGGAATCTGGGGAGATGCGGACTAGGAAACCAGTGAAGCAGAAGCCCACATTATGCGATCATGGGGCCTGTCATGACCATCATAGCTAGACATCACCAGGAAAAGACTAGCCAGAACGATGCTCAGTGCAATCATACTTGAGCCTCCTCCTGAGGGTGTTTTCAAGCTTAACTTCAATGGTGCGTCAAAGGGAAATCCTGATTTGGATGGATATGGGTACATTGTGTGGGATATTAGAGGAAACATGATGGGATTCGACTTCAGTTTCATTGGATGGGAGACCAAGAACATGACCGAGATAGAAGGTCTCTTGCAAGGTATTGAAATGCTTAAGGAAAATAGTTGGACGTCCATAATCATTGAAGGGGATTCATAGGTAGTTATTCAAATGGAAACAAAACTCCAAAATGGTACTCATAGTGCCAAGGTGACGCATTCATAGATAATGTAAGGAAGGGTGGAGAGACTCAAGAGGATCCCGAGTGAGGGGTTTGCCGCTAGCTTTAGTCATGTTCAATGACAAGAGAATAAGGTGGAAGATCAACTAATGAACATGGGAATGAAAACACATTGAGTTGTCCAAGATAAATATTGGAGTGAGGTGACTGATGAGACAATATGAGCCAGCTACGTCAACCTCACAACTCAGGACATGCAGAATAATCATGACAGAAGTTGGGATGGATATCGGGTGGACCTGGATATCCAATCTTGGAATGTGGATAGACAGATGAATGGGAGGGTGGCCATGTGAAGGGAATTTGATATTTAATTCCACGTCAAGAAAATTACAAGATACCATTGTTTTGAGATATTAGAAGCATGAGTGATAGCGTAGGAGAATCTGGTTTCCTGTGCGATGATAGTTACTACACAAGGCGTCTGTATTATGTTGTTTCTATAACAAGAGTTTCCGAAGAGAGGAGGGTGCGATATCCCCTGAAGTTTCTGTGCAGGCGGGGTGACGAGATTATGGATGACGATAAAGGGAAGGGGAAGTTCTTTTCTAGTCAAGAGGAGCATTCTAGAAGGGGATCTCTATCTCAACGTAAGGTTCTCTGGGAGGCTAGGATGTATGAGCTCGAGATCCCCATCAAAATTCAACAAAGAGGCAATGGATTAGAGAAATGCTTGTGGGAGGAGTTTGACAGAGAGGTTCTCTAGGAAGAATTCCAGAAGGCAGAAGAGTGGATCCTTGACCCTGGGAATTCTGTCGGCAGGGACAATTTGTATGAGAAGGTCGTGGTCCTATTTTGGGTCATGAAAAATATCGTCGGTCGAGACGCATGGGACAAGGAAGCAACCAAGGAAGCGACTAGGTGTATGAACCAATGGCGAGTAGTAGTAACCACAGATATCAACCAATTGAACATTAAGATGGACATGCTCCTAAAATGGCTTGGGGTGCTAGTTCCTCGAGCTTCAAATTTGGTGACTCTTCCAAAACCAACAGAGGAGGGCTCCTGCTAGGGTGGAATTCTACATCTTCCTTATATATTTCTTTAAGTGTTCAAGTGCGATGGTGCCTAGGTATGTTGTGGATCAGCATTAACATGCATGCATTTTCAGAATGGATGTAAATATGTTTTTAGTAGTCTGTAGGCATCATCCTACTATAGTCAAGAAGGTTTTGTTGAAACTGTTAGAAAGCGGTGCTATGTGTTTTCATATACTTTTTGCATCTTAGTTTGATGGTGAATGCTACTGTAAGGGAGGTATGGGTGACTTTTTGGTCAATATATCTGTAGGAAGGGCTAGTTAGAGGATGTTGTTATGATCTAGAAGTAAGGATTCGGGATGTAATTTTATGGTTTGTTGTTAATATACTGAAAGAATTATTATGTACAAAAAAAAATGAATTATGTAAACATGTCCATGGTGAAATATTAAGAGCCTTCTCCTATGATTGCACCACTAATAACAGGGTTATGCAAGCCTATTTGGGTCTTATAGTTGTACATATTGAGACATTGTCATAAACTCTATACTCCCCCCTATATATTGTATGACCCTTGCTTAAAAATTACATATGGGTAACTCATCCATATAGTGGCATGGATAGTCAACTATGGTGCTCATTGATTTTCTTGAAGAGCCACCCAAGAACATTACACTTCTATGATTTTAATTGAAATAAAAATGTAGTTTTCAATCAAGGGTAGCAATTGTAGTTGTGCAGTTGTTTATCGAGGGTGGTGTTATAGTGTCTTTATGAACTTGATGGAGAATATGAACTATATCATATCTAGTGAAATTAGACAATCAACCACTAACAAAGCATAAGATCTTGTAGTATTCAAGGAATCAAATTCTTAGGTGAGATGACCTCCTTGGATATTCTCATTCTCAAATATACATATATCATTGTTATTTCAATCCATGTACATACCATCATTATTGTACTCCTTGCAAATGATACTCATAATTTGAAAATGTGTGTTATGCGGTGTGATTGTTTTAAGAAGGGCCTCCATATCTATCCATGCATTTTATGCTACATGTACCCTCTTTCCAGTGAACGATGCCACCTTCCTTCTTCCCTTGTGTAAATACATCCTCCTTGATGTCATATCCCACACCCATTCCTCATTTCCTTTAAACCTTCATGATCCTCCCTCATGGCAAAAGATCCTCCCTCCTTTGTATATCTACAAATCCTTTCCCTTCCAAACATAGTTATCCAGTACCATTTGGTCCCTCAATGAACCATATCCCCTTCCACATAGTGTTTTTTCTAATGGTTATGGGTAGGTTTTAAGTGTTCGTCCTATACATTAAGAACGGAGGTTGGACTAGAATGGAGTTTTAGTATCAACGAATGTAATTTGATGGTAGTAAGTGCAAATTCACTTACATTGTTATGCAATCTAGGTGGAAGACTCAATTGGAAAATATTTTGGGATAAATTGAAGAGAAGAGAGAATCATTCATGATGGAATAAATTAGTTTTGCAAGTAGTAGATAGAATGAAATCCCAACAGTACGAATTACATTCTACTCTACAAAAGGGTTTGAGGATGGATTATTTATTTCAATGCCTAACACTAAAGAAACACCATATGAATCTATCAAACCCTAAAATTCCCTCTTCATTGGCTTAGGACTCTAACATAAAACACATATCCATGGTAAAAAAATTCAAGTACCCTAATGACATATGCATAATCATGCTAGCTAGGGTAGAGGATTCTGTGTCCACATCGATTTGAATATAATTCAAACCCTTTCTATATTTACACCTCAATTCCTTCTCTTAGAGGTAGGAAACATAATTCCCACTATCATCTTCATGATCCATGGGACCTTGATAATGTGGTTTATGATATTGATTTTATCCCCTTGTATAATAAGGTTTTGATAGAGAAATTAGTTTCTTCGACAAAGATCACCTGTGGCATTTTGATTCCCTAAAGCACTAGAAAGTTGAACTGAAGAAAGGTTATAGTAGTTGGGGTTGGTTCTCATGGAAATTATGGAAACACTATCCATGTTGGTGTTAAGGAGGGTGACCATGTAATTCTTCCTGAATATGGTGGGAAAAAATAAAACTTGTAGAAAAAAGTATCACTAGTATCAAGATGATCAGTAAATGTGAAATTAACCATTGTTGTTGAAAAACAATTGTGACTGAGGCTAGTGTAAATTACTAACTTTCCCAACATTATGAGGCTAGTGTACTCGGATGGTCTCCTTTTCTCAACAAAATGAGGGATAGCATGGTTTATCGAACACTCCGCTCTAGTTAAAACCCCATTGAATATCCCCCTTACCGTTTCTCTAGTAAGAATACAATGAAAATCAAATTCAAATATACATTAGGGACACATACCTTAAACAATATTTCTATCCCAAAACGATAGAGGAATAAGTCTACCATCTATGAATATTTTAACACCTACAAAGAGATGAATCTCTTAACACCTCTACCACGAATCTTTTAACACCTCTATGACTCTTTTAACACCTATGTTTCTTAAGATACATAATCCACAAGTATGTAAATATAGTATTTTTCTCGGTGATTTTTTATTATTTTGGTAATTTACTTCACTGGAATACATTGCACATAATTCCAAATAATTCCCAATATAGTATTTGTTTTGACTTAAAGTAATTTATGATTTTGATTTCACTATCTTTAAAAGATATTACTTTAATTTGTAGAGGGAAATTTAGAACTATTTAAATATTGTGCCTATACTATACCTTAAGTTTTCTTGTATGCATAAAGAATTTCATCATTTTCATGGTATCCCTAGGCATGAATTGAGTTGTTAAGTTTTGAACCCAAAATTATGAAATTTATGCTATGTTATAAATATGCCTTACAAATCCATGACTCTACAACTCCCACCCCATCAAAGATTTCTAGAAGGAAAAAATATAATGATCTATTTCAAATCAATTTGCATGGTACCAAAATCAAGGTGTTATATAATTCTATATATCTATTTCAAATCAATTTGCATGGTACCAAAATCAAGGTGTTATAAACTTTTAGTTATCCCTAAGGACCTTTTTTCATCGTACTATCTTAATATAGGGGGTAAATTGGTAGAATTCTACTTAATGACTTCAAAGATCACACCAAAATGCACTAGTATTTACTATGCAAGATTGCGAATATATTTTTATCTTAACAAGCCATACCATCATCAATCAATTTTAAGTTGATAGACTTCATCTAAGATTATGCACTAGAATTTGGAAAATGTCTCTCTTTAAATACAAAATATGCTTCAAGTTAGTCCACTTGGATTGATTGTGATCTTAGTACTAAAAGAAAGAGGCTATATGCTCCTACCCAAAGAACATGAAGTCTATTAAAGCTAGAACCCAATAAAAAATACTTTATTAGGGTCAAAATTAACAAAAATAAAAATACTAAAGAAATTGTAACGCATTTTAACATTTTCAATATTTTGAGAAACCAAACTAACTCAACCAAGATAGAAAATGATTACGAGATATTGCTTCAACAACGATATTTTCCTGATATGCAAAGGAGTCTTACATAGGGGTGGATTAGTCACAAGGAATTGATTTTTCTTAGCAAACCATAACAATGGCCACCCGACACTAAGGTCCAAAGTTCACAAAGGAGTTAATTTTACTATTGATAGTTATGCAACAAGATTTTGATCCTTTTTTAACAAGATGTGGTGGTTTCCAAGATTTACATCTCAATGTTGAAGCTTCAAAATGAGAGATGACAAAAAATGAAACAAATACACAAAAGGAGATTGACCTTAACATTGTAGGATAATACCTAGGATAACATTCACTAGTATAAAATGAGATATAAATGACCACGCGACCACAAAATTTGGTCACCACAGTTTTTTCAAGGTATAAATGACCAAACTTGAGTGAGCCAACTAAAATGAACAAAGGAATGACCATTTGGGTCACATGAAAAATTGTCAACTAATATTTGGTCATTGTTAGTTGTGTCACTCTGACAATGGAAGATTGCAATTTTGATAATAAATTTGTACAATTTATTTAATTCTAACAATGACCAAATATTAGTTGACAATTTTTCTAGGACATCGTAGAGGGGATAACATATTTACAATGACCACTTTGGTGTCAACTAATTTCTTGGACATTTGTACGATCTACAGTGTTAGAATTTAGTAAATTATTGACCCCCTCATGGATTCGGTGGATTATTCCCTCATTAATGTTTCATCGATTGGATCGATTGAGCATTGTTTTCAAATTTATGACAACATATCCTTTGTTATTATCATCAAATATGGTTCTGCCTCGCCAATAATGCCAAAGTTGTCTCTTATCCCCTCTACGATGTGCTAGAAATTAGCTGACACCAAATATTTGATTGTGATGATTTGACTAGCACCATTATACCCATCAACATATATACATCCCCATCATGTCCATACCTTGTTTCCCTATTTTCACTTCTGTATGCCCCATTCGACATGCTTGTTGAAAGTTTCATCTTATGTGTCATCATGTGTCATGTTGAATCATTCCATGGAGTTAGTCGTTTCTCAGTATAAGAATCATCATGTCATGATTGTTATACCATTGGGTTTAGATTGCCATGTCAGTCACATCCATGTTTCATTTGTTAAAAATTGTCACCATTTTACACTTTTGACACTATGTCAAAGTTTCAACAAGTGCATCTATTTTGAGTTATGATCGCAAAAAAATATTAATTTATCGTCCTCCATTAATTTACAAACCACAATCGTCTTCCATGATTGTCACTTTGTCTAAGCTCAAAAAGTTGAAAATTCCCACTCTTGGATATGTCCCTACATTTGAAAGCACCAATGACCCCTATTTCAAGAAAAAAATATCTCACCTCTTTCCACATAATGTGGTTGAGTGGAGTCTTGGACTAAATAAGAAAAATAACTTAATTAATGCATTCAAAATAATTGAATCAAACAAAATAAAAATAAATTGGTGATTTGGGGTTTAATAATTGGGCATGGTTTTTTCATATAAGTTTTAGGATGAATCCATCCATAACTTCCAAAATTCCACTAGAAACTTGTCAAATTAGGGTTTTCACCATGTTCCAGCCACGAAATCAAAATGGTTTATGGAAAAGGTATGTAAATACTGATTCATTTCTAGGGTTTATCTCTCCATTGTTATCTCTCCATTTTTTTCAAAAGGCAGTCTCTTTGCTAAGCATCATCGGGAATATGGCAGTAGTTGGATAGAAATATCCTTTGTCACACATGGAGAAGCTCTCGACTCTCCTGAATATATGTCACTAGATTTGTGAATATCTATCAATGTTGTGGTGTGGCAATGGTTTAATGATGGTTTAGGTTTATATAAGAATTTTATAATTAATACCAATTTGAAAATTTAACAAGTGTCGTGATGAGAGTTGACAAACCCACTCAGACGAATTGCTACAGAACTGTAGCCAACTCCTCTTAGTCTTAAATAAACAAAGCTGCATCCATCCATTAGTTAAAGTGTACGGAATGTGGTTACTACAAACCTGCATCCATCCATCTGTCTATTTATGATTTCTTGAAATAAGATGAAACAATTTATGGTTTGAATACATATTGTGATCCAAAGACTTGAGAATTCAAATAAAATCAAAGATCTAATAGTGGTCTACAATGGTAACTCGTGATTTATTAGGTTTCTTGACATCACAGACATATTTTCAAAGCAACTTGCTATGGCATCTCTATTTCTGGTTCTTATTGTGGATGGGGTCTATGAGGGAAAACAAGTGTACTCAATCCAAATTAGTGCATGTATTCTTATAGCATATGAAGAACTTTTGTTGTTCCTTTAATTATGTCTTCCCAAACTATGCAAGAGTTTTCCATAAAATAAATCGTTGGGCTTACTTAAAATGCTTGAGTTATATGCTTGCTTCTTATATATGAACCTCAACCAAAGGTAAGGGCATCTCTTGTTTCTGCATTGGGAGTTATTTATCTCTTGGAATCAGATACTAGTTAGTCTAATATTTTATGATTGTGATAATGATAACGAAGCATTGGCAATACAAGAAGAAATACACATGCTAACGTTTTGAAAATATTACAAACTGTCTACTCCACTGTATGTCAAATTTCAAGTTAGTGTATGCTCAAATGGCAAGTTAGACGCACTGTAATGATTCAAACTGTTAAACTCTTCAGTCATATATTTGCTTCTACAATCTCAAACATGATCCCTATTTCATATTCGTGATGGCCACAACATGTAGGTACTCATGCTAATTATATCCTATGTTACCAGAAATGAGCTAATTATATCCTATGTTACCAGAAATGAGAAATGGAAAACTAAACGATAAACGAAGTTTCTAGGTGTCGCACTTATAAGAAACGAGGAGAAAGAAAAACAAAAAAATTGAATTAGTTAAAATATATAAATTAAATATTCTGAATTTACAGATTTTAGAACTGGACTTAGTTAGGCATTTCAAACTCCAAGCTCCAACCAGCTTTACCCAGTTAATTTTAGCCTCAAACACTAACAGACTCCAAGTTCATCCATGCAATTGAAGAATGGAAAACAATTCACCGTAGGTTTAAAGCGAAAAACATAGTTCTTGAGAAATAATAAATTTACCTATTTTTACCTATTGTGCAAATGGATGCCTTTTAGATTGCAAAATTTACCTATTTTGGGAGAGGGTTTTTTTAGATCTAAAATTGCATCGTAAAAGGTTTTTCAAATTGACCGTACAGGCCAACCGACATGCTTGTTTGGGTGGGCACTTCGATTTTTAGTATTTACTTGATCAGTCTACCTTTCTTGTACCTTTTTACTCTTTCCAACTACCCGCTTACTTTATTATGTCCCAAAGAGCAGGAAACCGACCTTCACTGGCCTTATATCTCTTGGATTGATCGACCGCTTTCCTCCATACAGCATGGGCAGATAATACAGGTAACAAACCTTCCCTATAAACGGAGATCCTTGGAACTTCAACTGAAATCCTAGGAGAGGGAGGGAGTGCTGAGGTACAAGTCCTCTTGCAATAGCATGATCTCAACTCTATCCACACTTTCTTGCCTCACTACCAATAAAAAATCTAAAAATTAAACCCCGAAAATAACCAATTCCAAAAAACGAAAATTCGTTTTTGTATAAAATGCTGGGAGAAACACTGAGTTTTTTAAGAAGCAGATTTTTGGCTGCAGAAACAAAAACGACCGTAGAAAACCGCATTTTCCATTTCATTCGCGTTTCTACACCGTTTTCTGTGAGAAACGTAGACCATGGTCACTTTTCTGGTAACATATTATATCTAATTTTTGAGCTGAACTCTGAAAGTTGCACTTGCTTCTTATTTTGTATAAATCAAATTTATAATTAAATACTGTATATACCTCCCTCACAAAGCTCACAACACAAATGCAACTAAAATGTTTCATGTTAGAGTTTGTACACCTTGGGCGCACACAACAGTACGGTTTATTTAGCAGCAGGTCTGTACAACAGTCTTCCTGGGTTCTTGTGAAGTGAAGAGTGTGAGGGAGGCGGAGGAGTAGTTAAAATGGAGTAGATCATTTCCCATTCTACCACCTTTTAGTTCACTGTTATTCCATGGTTTAGAAAATTCCACTTCAATTCAGTTCTATTTTTTATTTTCTTTTATTTCTATGATTTTCTTTTATTTTTATGATTTACTTTCCTATTTTTGGAAAAATAAATGAAGTCAAAGTGGTGTGGTATATTTGAGAGGCGAAAGGTGGCATATGGTATTACAAATCCACCCTTTTAACTATTGAAAATACTAGTATTAAGGTGTGTAATTGATGATAGGTCCCAAGAGACAACCCCTGGTTGGGAGAATAAATTGAATAGGCTAGGATAATCGTCACTTGGTTGGGTTGCAGTCTAGATGCCGCGCTTCTTGAGCTTGTTTTCGAGATGGTTGCGGGAGGTTTTCCAACGGATGGAAGGAGGTCTCCCGAGAAGACCAGGCCACACTAGGGTCTACTCCACCAAAAAGCGAGTTTGATCTTTGGTGCAGGGTTTACTTTAAGAAAGGAAAGGAAAGGAAATATGTTAACATCCGCGAGGCTAAGAATAGCCTATGGGACAGACCAAATCGCACCCTGTTTTATGCAATTCAATTCTTTGTCTGTTCAACTTGATGATGAGCGCCCCTAGTTTTTCCACAGTCCCCTCGTTAAATAAATTATCCCAAGATTTATCTGCTAAGACATTTGTGTACCTGTCTCTATTGTCCTTAAAGGCTTCACACTCTAAAATGAAGTGTTTTTCTGTCTCCACTTTACCAGTGGTGCAAAAAATACACACTCTTTCTACCCAAGCTTCTTTTGGCCTTTTCCAGCGCCCGGTCTCACAACGGAGTTGATGGGAATTAGTTCCTAATTGAGCAATGAGAATTTCGGCTTTCCAAGGTATATTGGCCCTTATGTACGCCTTTTGATGTTGATCGTAGGTAGGGTTAAACTCTTCAATATAATACTTTCTATTTATCCCTAGATCTTTATCCCAAGTTCGCTTATGGAACTTATTGATAACAAAAGCCTTTATTTATTTACTATTCGTAGGACATGTGCTCAAGCACATATCCCACTTGCTAAGCCATTTAATATTTTGCCACATCCAATTCTTCTTTATTTTGCACAATATGTCATTGAAGACAACACTAGGACATCTACCTTCTTCCATTTGCTCAACTCTTTTTAGATATCTTATGAGTCTCACCATAGCGATTTCTTCAATAGAATCCACCCCCATTTCACTTAGCATGATTTTGTATGGCACTGAACCCTTAATTTTGAACTTGCTTGTGATCATGTGTTTTTGAATCTTTTCTATTTGATTCCACTGTAAGTCAGAGGTACTGCTGGCCCAAACTTCACAACCATAGAGAACAACCGGGATCACTAAGAGCCCAAAAAGGGTTTGCATAGTTTTCCAGTCCCATAACTCTGCCTCTCTGCACCTATTTTGGAAAGAATAAAATGCTTTCCAACCTCCCAGAGTTCTTTTTTCCCTGCAGCCTTCCCAACTCAAACTTTTGTTGAAGTCAATTCCAAGGTACTTGTAATCTTCCACTACTTCAAGGGTATTGTCTTCAAAGTAGAACTTATGTTGTTTATGTTTTCTTTTGCTAGAAAAAACTACCACTTTTGTCTTGCTAGTATTTACTTGCATCCCAACTATTCTACAAAAGTGCTCAAGGGAAATCAAGTGCTCTTGCAAGCTAAGAGCAGACTTAGCAATCAAACTAAGGTCATCTGCATACAAAAGAATCCCTATCACATACTCACCCATGAGGACGCCATCCCCGCCCTCTAGGTTTAACCATTCTTCAAGTTTGTCAATATATAAGCCAAAAAGGGTAGGGGATAATGGGCACCCTTGCTTGACCCCAATATCGCTTCTGAAACTTTCAGAGATACCATCTGATGTTCTGATTTTGACTTTTACCTCCTCATATAGCCTATGAACAACTGCTCTAAGATGTATAGGAACCCAAAGTTCCTCCATTCTGTGCCATAGTTTATGCCTGGGAACCGTGTCAAAATATTTTTTGAAATCTACAAAGGAACAAAAGGCTTCCCCTTTTTTCTCCCACATGTTTTCAATGATGTGCCTTATAGTAATACCATGGTCCACTGTGGAATGTTTAGGTCTAAAACCTACTTGTACTTTAGCACGCTTGCCCCTTTCTTTCGCCCACTTGCTAATTCTATTTTCTAGCATGCTTCCAAATAGCTTTGCAGACAAGGGTTTTATCATTATGGTCCTATAATTGGAGGGATCGTTGACATCCCCGTTCTTGAAAAGAGGAATTGCGAGGCTAGTTGTCCAATTTGTAGGGAATCCCTGCTGAATGATGTTGTTGAAGATTCCTGTAATGTGAGGTGCAAGATTTTTTGAACCCCACTTTAGATATTCAGCTTGAAGTTCTACTATATCTTTGGCTTTTCCAAAACACAACTTCTTAATACCCACCTCAATCTCTTGCACGGTGAAAAGCTTAGTAACGGTGGCGGTGATGACTAAGGGGGGAGGGCGTTCAACCTTAGGATTCCGCTCATAGAGTTTCCTTGCATACTCAAGCCACTGGTCCCTTGCAATATTGTTTTCAGTTTGCTTCTTGCTTGCGGTTGTTTTTCCCAAGGAAGATTAGCTCTTCCCTCCTTGAGACCATGAAATCAATTTTTTTCTTCCTTATAATCCACTTGTAGATTTTTAAGTCTCTTTCTTTCCAGTTTGACTCTCTCCACCTTCTTCTTGATTTTTTGCACTCCTCATCGAACCAAGCATTAACAGGAAAGCAATTTGTTTCACGTTTCCTATTCTTTGTTTTGTTGCATTTTGTGAGTGCCCTTTGAATTAAATTAGTCAGCTGTTGATTATTAAGGCCTTGGGACAGAATTTCCTCCCTTTTACAAAGTCTCTCTAATGCCTTCCTAAAGACATTACAGTTCTCTTGAGTCAAAATAATTCTTCCCTTTGCAAAAGGTTGTTGAATGTGCTGATTTTTTCTCCCCTTCTACTGCTTATCAGTCCAAGAAAGAATTAGATAGATCAGTTTGTGATCAGATTTTAAATCCCAGAGCTATTCTCCAATCATAACTTCCTCCATTTTCTCGCATAGTCCATGCGAGCAAATTGCATAATCCACCACACTTGCTCCATTGTAGGTATTACAAGTGAAATTACCAGAGTTTGACCATTTAGACAAACCATTGCAGATTACTAAATTGAAAGTTCCACATAAGGTAAGCAACTGTTCTCCAAATAAATTGCAGCTTTTGTTGTCTTTTGAAATTATTGTCCATTGATGATTTGTTTCTTCTGTAAGCCAAATAGGATTGCAATATTCCCTTTGACAAAGAATGCTATCTTGTTCACTTGCGGTCCTGGCGTTGAAATCTCCTACTAGAAGGATTTCACCTACTTGACAATACTTCGCAATATCGGTTTTTAATGCTGCAAAAGGGTCTTTATGGTCGAGCCCCCTCCTTTTGTAAATTTTTAAACTTGTGGGGTGAAGTAGCATGCTGCAATTTTGATGACATTTCCATTTTCTGATATTTTAAACCATATAAATTGTTTATTTGAGTCTTATTTTCCTAGTTGAATGCAACGATCTACCTTTTTCTTCATGAAGACCATGATACCACCATGACCTTTTCCATTCTCTGCTGCCTTGTTCCATACTGCCAGCCTCATATATTTTTCAAAAAGGGGTGTCTTGCACACTTCATGTTCATGTGTTTCCACGAGACATATTATGTCCCTATCTTCTGCAATAGGTCCTAGTCCAGGTCCACGCCTCCACGACTATCCTCTGCAGTTCCAACATACTAAGCTTAAGGGAACTTGGGTAGACCTTGATTGCTATTTTATTTGGTATACAAGACTCAAAGTTGAGTCTACACCCCTATTTTCCCATCCTGAACTTGCTGCGATATTTTCTGCTAAGGGGTTTGCTATCACTTCTTGATTGTTGTTTTGCTATCTTGCTTTATAAGGAGGACCAAAAACAACAATAACAACTTTGCCTTTGTATAACCATGCTCTTTTTCCCTCATCTCTTACTGCTCTAACCTTTGACAACTCTTTTTTTCTTTCCTCTTGCTACATGATAGTTAAGTCTTCCTCTAAGAAAAAGCAAGAACCATTTAAAAGATGCTTCTTACTTAGAATAGTTTTCTTGTCACGTGCACTTGCCATGATGACTTTTATGGGCCTGGCTCTCTCATCACTGGGTTTACCCACCCTCCATGCTTGGAAAATTTGGCCTTGCCAATTCAACTTGTCTTTTAGAAAGTTGCTTGCAAGATCTGGGGTATATTCGTTCTTACCATACTCTCTTACACCTTTAATTATTATGTTTTTTGCTTTGACTTGTATTTCTTTGGTTTCGTTTCCTTGTTTGCTGTCTCCTTGGTTGCTTGCTTCTTTTTCCTTTTCTATATTAGCATGCTTGCTAATAACTTGCTCTCACATTCTGGAATTTTTGGTGGAACCTCCATTTTCTGCTTCTCTTACTTTCATTCCCTGGTTATTTTCTTGTTCATCTGTTTTCCCTTCAACATTAGGTGTTTTATGATTCAACACCCCTGTCTCTTCCCCTGCTGATTCTTTCATTCTTTGCCAGTTTACCTTCATATCTTGCCACTCATTCTTGCCTACCAGAATAGCTTCTTGCAACAATGTCACTTGACCTTTTAAGACCTTGTTGCATTTTGCTAGACGTTGATTTTCTACTGTTAATAGATGAATTTTAAGGTCCCTCTCATGCTCTTTGACTTCCAAAACCTCCACTCTCCTCTTGATATTGAGTAGCTCTTGTACATATAGATCAGATGACCAGGTGAGAGGTGTGGATGTGGGACAGTATAGGGAAGGATCAGTGATACTTTTACCCTTGTTGCTACCACCTCTCTGCCATAAAGACTTGTTTGTATATTTGTTAGTATTACTTTGACACTGTGTTCTCCTTGTCTCCTCCCACTTTAGACGTGCATCTCTCCATTTTAAAATACATCGAAACTGCTTGGCATTAACCCAAACCCACTTCCCTGTTTTGCTCGAGGAGGCAATTTTCACTTGACCTAAGCTGTTAGTTATGGGTGATGCCAAGTGTGAATCCATGCCTTCACAGCTTCCTTCTTCCTACTGCCTGCTCCTCACACTGTCCTCACGCTCTTGAAGCCCCTACGCTCCTGCTCTGCTTTGCTGCTCTGCCTACTCTGCTGAACCTATGCTCTACTCCTCATGCTATTGAACCTCATACTGCTTGACCGTACCTGGTCTGCTGCTGCTCCTCATGCTGCTGAGCCTGCACGCCTCTTACGCTCTGCTCTGAACCTGAGTCTCATGCCTAGAAGAAGTTCCTGAACTCACCATCGACGGCCTCCACCATGGTGGTGTTTTCTTGGGAAGTCATGCTACTCAGGGTTTTTGCTGCATTTGGAAATAGTGACCTTGCTTTAAAAAACTTTGATGTGTTAAAATGTTAGTGTTAAGACGGTTCTACAGAAATAGATTCATGTTGTGATTTGTTGTGTCGAATGTTAGCGTTAATATAGTTCATAGTACTTGATTTATTTATCCTTTAAAACTACATTAGATATATTTCTTGTAGATACCCACACCTTGTGAAATGTTTGAAGAAACTTTAACCAATTCTTTATTAAATATAAACGTGAAGAGCTTGTATTGCTGGTAGGATTTACTTCATATTTACTACATTGCGGTTATGTACTTAGAATAGTTTTCGAGTCATCAAAGGGATCTTTGTTTTCCATTTTAATTCCTTAGGTTTGCAAGTGGGAAGATGACTTGCCACCAAATTATTGGCGACATTATTTTACTCCCATGGAGATTTACTGGGACAGAGATTTTTACTGCTACATGGAGATTTACTGCGACAAATATTTTTACTTCTACAAGGATTTAGTGGGACAAACAAGTCTGCTAGAGACTTGTGTGGGAAAAACTTCACTTTTGGTTGAGACACTTTTTACTGGATTTTCATCTGACACATGTTAGCTAGAATATTTCACCTCTTGCGGACAATAAGGTGTTCCATTGGTCTGAATGGTTCATATCTAGAACAAATGAAGGACAGAGGTTGAAGACTCTCCCTAGACACCGTAGATACCTGGAATGTGATGCTTCGATAGTAACCCTGTGTACTTGCAATAAGCTTAAACATGCAAACACATGGAAACTGCCAGGATATAATCTACTAATCTATATTAGTGACTAAGGAATCTAACAACATACATGTGAAATCGAACAACAACAATAATGCGGGATAGAAATCAACTTGCATTAAGATAAAAATATGGAGAAGTTTACAACCAAGCCTTAGTGTTGACATGCATCTCCATGAAACCAAGCACTCTCATCCCCATAAGCTTCGACTCTAGCTCTCTATGCTCTCCAATGACTTGGGCCAAGTAATCAATCCAACAGCATAACAATACCTTAATAGTTCCCCCCTCAACCATGGATATGAGCTTGTATTTATAAGGCTCAATGGATAGGGATGGTTGAGAGATTAGTGGATGAGGTGGCCTCTAGGATCCTAGGATGAGGAATCTCGAGCTCAACTGACCCAAAATGATAGAGATAAGGGAAAACATGAGGCTTATCATCTAGAAGCCTGGAGAAACTTCTCTTTTTCCCTTTTTTACCCAGGGTACCGCGTTTCTCCTTCAATGACAGAGCGGTTCTGGTAAGAAACACTTATGGACTAAGGGCCATAAGTGGTGGCACCGCTTGTGGACAACAAGGGATAGGCGGTGCGAACAAGGTACCGCTCCTGGATAACAGGAAAAGCGCGGTGCTGGGAATTTTCATGAAAGATTGATAATTAGCATGGGTTTCCACTCCAAGAGCTGGGATTCAGGGAAAGTAGGTATGTTAAGAGTCTTATCACATGATGGTGACAAGATTTTGGTATAACAGGATTCCCCCCAAACAATGAGTCTTAGAGGGATACGATAAATGAGAGCTTTGAGAGAAGAAGTCGTTGCTACGAGGTGAAAGTGTTGGCTCGATTGGAGCATGTTGTCAAGTAGGCATTTGTAGTACATCAGTATGTTGACTCATAGACACAAGTAACCAAACTCATGGCTATAGACCAATACAAGGTAGATCCATGAGAGGAATAAACAAGCATGACTACTAGAATATAGTGTAGATCCATGTGATAGAGGACTCAAACTTGGACAAAGCTACTAGACATACAATGTAGATCTATGTCATACAGACTCAAATTTGAGCATAGCCACGACCATACAAATGTGGATCCATGCTAGATATAAAAAACTCCATCATAACTTGGGGAAAAGCAATGAGCACTTTAAATAAATAGCCAGGGTCTTCATCTTGTCTTCCACAAAGTACGATTCTATTCATGTGATTACAATGATATGAAGTCGAACATGGTAGAAACCACTTGATTACCGGTCAATGATGTGAACCGTTAACAAGTGTGAGGGAGATCACCATTGATGCCAATGATTCCCAAGGTACCCTAGTACAATCTACTGAGTGTGAATAGATGTCCTGATGTCGAACACCCAGTTGATTCTATCGATCAAAGGTCAATGATGTGAACCTATGTCGAGAGTGAGAAAATCTGTCGTTAAGGCATACAGATCTCAAGGTACTAAATATTGTTTCTAAGACTATTTCTTGGATGATGAGCTGATGTCAACGGGAAAAGTCTCGTCGAAGGAGGGCCATGATGAGTCCCACATCGACGACACAAAATTCAGAACATAGTTCTGGAATGATGTGAATGTAGTAACCATATGACTAACTGAAAGATACTGACACAAAGACTGTGTGGACTGTAGAGGTAAAACTTCTTCAAATCCCCCTTTGAACATTGGGCGGCACGACAAAAAGACTTGGCAGCATGACTGAATGGGACAAACACACAATGCGATAGTGGACAATGCATTCTTTTGAAAGACTCAAAGGATTGACACGACTTATGAAAGTGGATCATCATGGAGATCGGCTGAATACCCAATTGACTGACATGATATGCAGACAAGTGCCATGTTCAAAGGTAACGAGAAACAACTGCCATTATTTACAAAATGATTCACTTCCCATTTCCCTCATCATGATTGATGAGTGCCTCTTTTCGGTTTTACGAGTTCAAAGAGGGTAACAAACACTCGGTATAGCTTGTCCGAAGACAAGTCCAGACTCATATGTTTTACGAACCTAAGAGAGGAGGGGTTCGTTCCCAAAACGGGTCTCTCAATGTTTAATTTAATGAGTCCACTGAAAGAAAACTCGGTATCGTTCATGTTTAGAGAGTTTGAACGAATACGGAAGAAGACTCCAAAAGGGGTCCCTTTTCGTATGATTTAGTCTCTAAGGCCCAAAAAAGTGTAAAATCATACCTTAGAGAACTCTTCCAGTCATGATTGGATGGAGTGTTCTTTTTTCGTAAGTAGTCCTATCCGAACTGAAAAAAAAATAACCTACCGTCAGACGGACGACTCTACAAATACTTTAACGAGCGTGAAGAAGACAAGATCGCTGGACAATATTTTCGTATTTAGGGAGCCTGAAAAGAGTTTAAAGAGAACTCAATGAGGTTTCTTTACAAAATGTCATATTTTACGAGACTAGAAAGAATCGGAAATGGACTCGACGACCTTTTTGTGTTTAAGGAGGCTGAAAAAGAGGTGAAAATGAGACTCCATAACGCTTCTTTACACAATGTCAATTTTTTACGAGCCTGGAAAGAAACTGAAATGGACTTGGACCTTTGATACTAGGTTTTTAAAGAGCGTGACCAAAGTGTCGTAATGAACGCTCATTGACCTTTTCCATTTTATGAAAGTGCGAAAAATCCATAAACAAACTTTCAAAGCTTCTTACTATAGTTCTCTTATCCTGCAATCGACTCAGAAACAAGTGTTAAATGCATTTATAATTAGCATTAAGGGATTACAACAGACAAACTTTGACTAAAACATGATTAAATATCAAAACCATAGTATGTTAGACCCAAAAATGCCTATATAAGTCATGTAAATAGTAAAATTAAAATCATTTCACTATTTACCTATAGTAGAGAGCACTTGGAGCATTTTCTTGGCCAGATCTTCAACAGCTTATACTGGGAGTTTCCATTGTCCGTTTTTAGCATTGTTAGTTGCAGGTAACAGCTAACACCCTATTCTTTCATTTCATAGTGTTTATTTTGAGTTTTGGTGGGGTTTTGGGATCATATGGAAATCCCTAAAACCTTAAAAGTGGGCACCGCGGCTACCCCTTGCCGGAGACGTGGTACCACTCAAGAACCGCGCCTATAACATAGTAGACAGGTGGTGTCGGTCGTGGAGAACTTAAAATAATAGAATGGGCAATATAAAGTTATTCCTTTGATTTTTAATGATTAGGGATGATTCTAGTGCATGCCATTATTTTTTTTGGCAGGTCTAGGTTGCTCAAAACATGGTGATATGGAAAGAAAGAACACATGACAATGAGAATGCTTTTGCTGAGAGAAATGCGGGTTGTATTGCTGCATTACGGGACTATGGGATCCTGAAGTTCTTTCAGACCCCAAGCATGGTGTCACATGAGTAGTTATTGGAACATATACTGTAGATGTGGAATCCAGAGCAGCAGTACTTCGAGGTGGGGGCCCATATTCTTATAGTGGAAGTAGATGACATCTACTTCTTAATTGGCCTCTCGAGATGGGGTGCCCCCATCTCACTGACAAGTTCCCAAGCAGGGGATATTACCACTCAAGAGCTTATAGATCGTCACTGTGCTCCTGGGATAGGCACATCGCGGAACAAGATCCCCATCAGATTAGTGACGAATAGGCCCCTATGGACCGTCCTATTTACTATGCAGAGGGTGGCCATGATTCAGGGTGTGCACCAGGATTCTAGGGCACACATGCTATACGCCATAGAGGCCATGGCACCCATGGTGTTCAACTGGGCGGAAGACATGTTTCCAATCTTCAAAGATCACCTAACTAAGTGTCGATAGGGAGAGCTAAAGCAGTTTGGCTTTGGTTCCATTTTAGCCTGCTTCTTCTTTGAGCGGGTTCCATAGATGAGGCCTCAGGTGGTCTTCCGGAGTCTGAGAGCACGGGACCCCCCTATGCTGAGGTGGGTCCAGGTCATGGCTCGCAATAGAAGCAGGTAGGGGAAGGGTGAAGTTCGATGATCTGTTCTTCAGATGGCTCCGAGATCAAATCCTCATGGTTGAGGATTATGCTTACATAGGTATGGACTTCATTGGAGATCCTGACCTACGAATCTCACCTGGTGGACAGTGGGGCGACATCGGTAAGAAGAAAGAAACCCTAAAATGGATGAAATGTTTTTATGTTTTATATTTTTTATGCTAAGTAATGAGACCTGTATATTCTCATGCATATGTTGGAGCAGCGTGACCTGGAGGAGCATCTCCATTGGATAGGTGAGCTGGAGCCCATTTGGAAAAGACCAAGGATTTGTTTGATGTGGCTTTGGAAAAATCCAGATCAAAATCCTGAAGGATGAATATCCAATGAGAGTACTTGCCCCCAAGCACCTGATGAGTCAGGATGTAATACATCGGGTTCTGGTCTGCCAATATGGTGGTAGTGTGGAGCAAAATGTAGTGACGAAACTTTTGTACAGCAATGACTGTGGCCAATGATAAATTTTCCACACGTGAATAACGAGTTTCATAATCCATAAGATTCTTACTGGCGTAATAAATCATGTGCTCCTGACCATGGAGATTTTCCTGCACTAAAACCATGGCGATCGTAGTAGTGGAGGCAACAATATACAAGAGAAAGTCCTTTGAATAATACGAGGGTGTATCACGGGTGAATGAGTCAGAGTGTGCTTAAGATTATCAAAGGTGTGTTGGGCCTAGTCATCCTAGAAGAATGGAGTGTTCTTCTTGAGGAGATGCATATAACAGTGCGTTTTCTCTACAAAATTGCACACGAAACGACGGAGAATGTTTGCCTTCCCTTGCAAAATTTGGAGTTCAAGGAGGTTAGTTGGGGCTGGAAGATCTAAAATAGTGGCAATATTCAAAGGATCGATTCGGATGCCATCTTTGGATACCACAAAGCCTAGGTGAGCTGGAAAGTCATTCCTTTGATTTTTAATGATTAGGGATGATTCTAATGCATGCCATTATTGTTTTTGGCAGGTCTAGGTTGCTCAAAACATGGTGATATGGAAAGAAAGAACACATGACAATAAGGATGCTTTTGCTAAGAGAAATGCGGGTTGTATTGCCACATTACGGGACTGTGGGCTCCTGAAGTTTTTCCGAACCCCAAGCATGGTGTCACATGAGCAGTTACTGGAACATATACTGCAACTGTGGAATCCAGAGAAACAGTACTTCAAGGTGGGGGCCCATATTCTTACAGTGCAAGTAGAGGACATCTACTTCTTAACTGGCCTCTCGAGATGGGGTGCTCACATCTCACTGATAGGTTCTCATGGAGGGGATATTACCACTCGAGAGATTATAGATCGTCACTGTGCTCTAGGGATGGGCACATCGGGGAATAAGATCCCCATGAGAGCAGTGACAGATAGGCCCCTATGGACTGTCCTATTTACTATGCAGAGGGTGTCCGGGAGTCAGGGTGTGCACCAGGATTCTAGGGTATACATCCTGTACACCATAGAGACCATGGCACCCACAGTGTTCAACTAGGCAGAAGCCATGCTTCCAATCTTCAAAGATCAGCTGACTAAGTGTCGACAAGGAGAGCTAAAGTAGTTTGGCTTTGGTTCCATTTTATCCTGCTTCTTCTTCAAGCAGGTTCCATAGATGAGACCTCAGGTGGTCTTCTGGAGTCTGAGAGCATGGGAGCCTCGTATGCTAAGGTGGGTCCAAGTCATGGATTGCACAGGAGTAGGTAGGGGAAGGGTGAATTTCGGTGATCCATTCTTCAGATCGCTTCAAGATCAGATCCTCATGGTTGAGTATTATGATTACGTAGGTATGGACTTCACCAGAGATCCTGACCTACAACTCCCACCTGGTGGACAGTGGGGCGACATCGGTAAAAAGCAAGAAACCATAAAATGGATGAAATGTTTTTATGTTTTTTAATGTTTTATATTTTTTATGCTAAGTAATGAGACCTGTATATTCTCATACAGATGTTGGAGCAGCGTGACCTGGAGGAGCATCTCCATTGGATAGGTGAGCTGGAGCCCGTTTCGTACTACAGGGTGATGATATCTCCGAGGAGCTAGAGGAAAACCTGGAGAGGTTGACCTTGGATATCCCAGATGCTGACATTGATGACCTCCCGATGAGATATCAAAGATCCACAGTGGGAGTACCAGGTCGATTCAGTAGGATGCTACGTAGAGTAGCTCAAGCAGTGATGTGCTATCACGAGAACCACTAGTGTATGAGAGATGTACTGAAAGCTGACAACTTCAAGATTTTGTATGATGATTTTTCCTAAAAGCCCGCGTGCTTCAGATGAGGTCTCAGGACCTAATTTTTGTAAACTTTTTCGTATATATATACAGAATTTTACATGGTGTTTATATGTTTCAAATGGAAAATGCATTTTCTATGAGTTTTATGTGTCTTTGAATGTTTATTTACAATGTACCATGTTTGATTTTGACGTCATGAATGGGAAATATGCCAATCTAGGATGTAATTAGATAATGAGTTAGCAACTACATTATGTTCCCTAGGGATATGCCTATAAGTAATGGTTTCAAATGATCTTTCTAGCAAACGTACTCTTCAGAAGAGGCGGAGGAGCACTGGGTTTCTAATGGTGTAAACATGGTTTAAATGGCAAACCATGAGTTGTGTATCCATCAAGACTACTAGATCACAAACATCCTGGGAGGCAGCTTCAGTCAGAAGACTGATGAATTCTTCATACTCGATGATGTTATTAGTAGCGGGACCTATACAAACCGCTCCTGAACTGACCAAATTTTCAGCTGGGGAATAGAGGACCCAAGCAGTCGAGGTGAGATTCAAGGTGTGGGGGGAAGCACCATCAAGGAATCCGTAGAAATCCATCTACATGATCAAAACATGGTATAAATAGATGCAGACACTAATCTCAAAACCATCTTGAAAATACTAAAAGCACACTGAAAGTCAATCAATATACATATATACAAGATACTATCCAAGAAAGACCTAGGAATAGTACCTTTTCAGGTACAACCCATTGCGAGGTTTCCCCAAAGGGATTCCATCATAATCAATGAGCTTGTAAGCTCCTTTCTCTAACACCTTAGAAATAACGAAAGGTCCGTACCACATGGACTCGAACTTACCCTTCCCTAGTTTGTCATATCTCTGGTCATAAGTCAATACTAGGTCACCCTTGTTAAAAACACGAGGTTGGACGAATTTATCATACTACGCCTTGACACGTTTCTTATGTGCCTCATTATCTAAGGCAGCATCTCTCCGAGTCTTGTCAAGGTTACTCAAGTACAAAAATCTTTCTTCCTCTGCGGAAGTGTCTGGGAGAAGTTCGACGACAAGTTGTAAAAATCAAATCATTTCATGTAAATATTAAAAATAAAATCATTTCACTATTTACCTATAGCAGAGAGCACTTGGAGCATTTTCTTAGCCATATCTTTAGCAGCTGATACTGGGAGTTTCCACCGTCCGTTTTTAGCATCGTCAGTTGCAGGTAACAGCTAACACCCTATTATTTCATTTCATAGTGTTTATTTTGAGTTTTGGTGGGGTTTTGGGCTCATATGGAAATCCCTAAAACCTTAAAAGTGGGCACCATGACTACTCCTTGCAGGATATGCGGTACCACCCAAGAACCGTGCCTATAAAATGGTAGACACGCAGTGCCACCGCCTGTCTCCAACGGTGCACAGGCGGTGCCGGCCTTGGAGAACTTAAACTAATAGCATGGGCAATATAAAGTCATTCCTTTGATTTTTAATGATTAGGGATGATTCTAATGCATGCCATTATTGTTTTTGGTAGGTCTAGGATGCTCAAAACATGGTGATATGGAAAGAAAGAACACATGACAATAATGATGCTTTTGCTGAGAGAAATGCGGGTTGTATTGCCACATTATGGGACTGTGGGCTCCTGAAGTTTTTTCGGACCCCAAGCATGGTGTCAGATGAGCGGTTACTAGAACATATACTGCATATGTGGAATCTAGAGCAGCAGTACTTCGAGGTGGGGGCCCATATTCTTATAGTGGAAGTAGAGGACATCTACTTCTTAACTAGCCTCTCGAGATGGGGTGCCCCCATCTCACTGACAGGTTCCCGTGGAGGGGATATTACCACTCGAGAGATTATAGATCGTCATTGTGATCCAAGGACGGGCACATCGGGGAAGAAGATCCCCATCAGAGTAGTGATGGATAGGCCCCTACGGACCATCATGTTTATTATGCAGAGGGTGGCTGGGAGTCAGGGTGTGCACCAGGCTTCTAGGGTACACATGTTGTACGCCATAGAGGCCATGGCACCCACGGTGTTCAATTGGGAAGAAGCCATGCTTCTAATCTTCAAAGATCAGCTGACTAAGTGTTGGCAGGAAGAGTTAAAGTAGTTTGGCTTTGGTTCCATTTTAGCCTGCTTCTTCTTCGAGAGGGTTCCATAGATGAGACCTCAGGTGGTCTTCTGGAGTCTGAGAGCATGGGACCCTCATATACTGAGGTGAGTTCAGGTCATGGTTCGCACAGGAGCATGTAGGGTAAGGGTGAAGTTCGGTGATCTGTTCTTCAGATGGCTTTGAGATCAGATCCTCATGGTTGATTAATATGCTTACGTAGGTACGGACTTCACCGGAGATCTTGACCTACCACTCCCACCTGGTGGACAGTGGGGCGACATCAGTAAAAAGCAAGAAACCATAAAATGGATGAAATGTTTTTATGTTTTTTAATGCTTTATATTTTTTATGCTAAGTAACGAGACCTGTATATTCTCATGTAGATGTTGGAGCAGTGCGATCTGGAGGAGCAACTCCATTGGATAGGCGAGTTGGAGCCCGTTTCGTACCATGGGGTGATGATATCACTGGGGAGCTAGAGGAAAACCTGGAGAGGTTGACCTTGGATATCCCAGATGCTGACATTGATGACCTCCCGATGAGATATTAGAGATCCATAGTGGGAGTACCAGGTCAATTCAGTAGGCTGCTACGTAGAGTAGCTCAAGCAGTGACGTGCTATCAAGAGCACCACTAGTGTATGAGAGATGTACTAAAAGTTGATAGCTTCAGGATTTTGTATGATGAGTTTTCCTGAATGCCTGCATGCTTCAGATGAGGTCTCGGGACCTATTTTTTGTAAATTTTTTCGTATATATATATACAGACTTTACCGGGTGTTTATATGTCTCAAATGGTAAATGCATTTTATATGAGTTTTATGTGTATTTATATGTTTATTTACAATGGAACATGTTTGATTTCAATGTCATGAATGGGAAATATGCCAATCTAGGATGTAATTAGCTAATGAGTCAGCAACTACATTATGTTCCCTAGGGATATGCCTATAAGTAATGGTTTCAAATGATCTTTATAGCAAACGTACTCTCTGAAAGAGGCAGAGGAGCACCGGGTTTCTAATGGTGTAAACATGGTTTAAATGGCAAACCACGAGTTGTGTGTCCATCAAGACTACTAGATCACGAACATCCTGGGAGGCAGCTTCAGTCAGAAGACCAATGAATTCTTCATACTCGACGATGTTATTAGTAGCAGGACCTATACAAACCACTCCTAAACTAACCATCTCTTCAGCTGGGGAATAGAGGATCCAAGCAACCGAGGTGAGATTCAAGGTGTGGCAGCAAGCACCATCAGCAAGGCTGTAGAAAGCCATCTGCATGATCAAAACATGGTATAAATAGATGTAGACACTAATCTCAAAACCATCTTGAAAGTACTAAAAGCACACTGAAAGTCAATCAATATACATATATACAAGATACTATCCAAGAAAGACCTAGGAATAATACCTTTTTAGGTATAACCCATTGTGAGGCTTCCCCAAATGGATTCCATCATAATCAATGAGCATGTTCAACCTCCTCATGGCAACTTTGGAGTACCTCTAAGGTAGACATCGCACAAGGTGCCTGAGTGAGATATTCAAGACAACCTTCCGAAGAGTACTCTTAGGGGGGCGCAAAATGATGTCGAGAGTAGGCTTCTCGATAGATAAGGGGACAATAGACAAGGATTCCAGAGAACTAGTAGAGGGAGCTTTCCCTGAAGAACAATGATCTTCTTTCTTATCTGTGGGTTTGTCATAATTCTGACTTCGAGTTTGCAGATTGATGGTATCTGAGGACATGATACGAATTTCCTCTGACGAACTAGAGTTACCCTGATTAGACATGTGGTCTATCAGTTGTTGTTGAGAGGGGAAAGGATCCATAAGTACTGTAGGTGCGGGATTGGACTTCAGAAACTGGGAGATTTCGTCCTGACAAGGACACTCCTTTTAAAAATGGTCACCTCCGCATAGCAGGCATGGATATTTTTCCTTCCTTTTCCCTTTGTTGTTATCAGTGTTGGTTGGTCTTCGAGTCTCCTGTTGGTTTCCAGGTTTTTTATTTCTATTTTTACCTTTATTTTTATTATTACCCGAGGTTTGAGTACTTTGAATGGAATTGACCTTGGCGGAAACCTTAGGATTCGAAGGAGTAGGGGTGGCAGTTTGGGGTTGCTTGGAAGGTTTCGCTGCTGAAGGGGACTGGATTGAACCAACAATCCCATCAGCAGGTACTTCTACTGGTGGCTTGGCAGGATCAGTGTTGGGGCGAGGAGATTGAGGAATCAGGTCATAAAGATTTCCAGACTGGGAATAAACCAAGTCTAGGTACTGAGCCCAACTAATAGCCTGCTCTTCAGTAATGGCACTGCCCATAGCCACATCTAGGGCAATAGGAGGCAACAAGGATTTAGTGAACCAATAAGCTAATAACTGATCTGGGATAGGGGCCTTAATAAGCCTTCTCTGCCTTCTCCACTCATGAATATGATTGGATATGTGGGTGGAGGTGTTATGTATCAGAGAAGTCACAAGATCAGTGCCTGTTTCATAACGAATAGGGAGCTGAAAGTGTGTAAGAAACACGGTTGCCAACGAGCCAAAATCCACAAACGAATGTTGTGGGAGTTCAATGTACCACTTCGTGGCTGTATCGGTCAAAGTTCGTTGAAAGAGTCATAACTGAACGGAGTCATCCATGAGGGAATTTGAATAACACCACAAATGGAATGTCATAACATGATTCTTCGAATTGTCTCCCTGCTTCCCATCGAATTTCGGGATATCCGATGGTAACTTTACCAGAATGGGAGGACACGAGGGATTGTGTCAAATGGGGTCATTAATCAACTTGGATAAGTTAGGTAAGTCCAAAGTTGCTAGGAAAGGTAAATTTAATTTGGGTTGCACATACTGGTAATATTTATATGGCATATAATTACCAGTAGGACCATAAGTTGACCGAAGAACAGGTTGCTGTGACAAAGAACTACTGGAAAATCCACCCGCAGTGGGTTTATTTCTGGGATTAGGACCACTGGGAATACTAGGGCCTCCAGAAGGAGGACCACCAGTACCACTGGGACCACCAGGACCACCGATACCACCAGGACCACCAGGACCACTGGGACCACCAGACCCTCCAGAGCCACCAGGAGGTAAACCTCTTGAGCCTCCGAAACCATTAGGCGGAGGGCCACCAGGGCCTCTAGATCCATAAGGAGGAAATCCAATGGGCCTCCTAGGACCACTAGGACCACTAGGACCAAAAGGAGGAAAGTTACCAGATCCTCTGGGACCATTAGGCCCCCCAAGGGGAGGACCTCCATAAGGCGGTCCTCTGGCACCTCCCGCAGTATGTATAGGTATCCCTCCCATAGCTGGCATGTAAGACCAGTTGGGTTGTCCCCATGGCATAAAAGTGTTACTAGGGTATGGAATTCCAGCATAAGGCATTCCTGTAGGATTGGGTGGATGATTACCTACAAGTATTTGATAACCATAACCTCCAGGAGTTTGAACGGTTACAGGTTGTGCCCCCAAGGGCTGACCTGAACTAGATGGGGGATTAACCACATTAGTATGGGTGGGTGGGACATAAACTGTAGATGGTTCTATGTTAGATGTCTGCCATTGACTAAGTACAATTTTGGTGCCAGATAACGTAGGTCGTGTCGGGGGTTTCCCCCCGACACTAGAAGGTACTGACGAAATGGGAATTGATGGTTGGGCCCCAAGTGCAGAAGACTTGGGAGGATTAGGAACAAACATAACATGAGAGGTTATAGGGGTGTTAATTTGACCTAGGTTGTGTGGTGTTACTGCACAATCTATAATCGGTTCAATGGGTCTCATAGAACCGGCAAGTGAATGATATCCCACAGGAACAGATGTGGAACGTGATGTTGTCGGTCCTAATAGTTCATCTATTTGCTTATCAATCTCTTGTGCATGGATAATGGTAGCATGGTATTGCCTACGTTATTCTTCATATTTATAAGAGTTTAAACGAGTGCCAAATGAGGCAATGGCCTGTCTTATCGAGATATCCCAAAATGGAGCACTGGGACCATAATTTGGATGGGTTGTATCATTAACATGACCTTCCGTGGGAGAATGGAACGAGGTATTTCCCTGAGAAGGTAGTTGGACCAAGGGAGGCGAGTGTGAATAATATGGTACTCCACTTTCTACAACCACATTATCTCCCACTTGGGAGGTAGTAGCAGCTCCTTGGTCGATAGCTTCCATTGGATTTACTCCTGAACCAGGAATAAAATTGGGTGGCAAGCCCCGTACTCTTCTGGACTGTCTTAACTCAGCCAGTTTGTACAGTTCCTATCTAACCTAGGGTCTAAAAATCTAGAAAACACACAAATTTTTTTTCCCTACACAAGCTATAGGTCAAAACAAGCACACTTAAAATGATAGGAGGGGTTCAAAAAGTCAGGTCTCTCACCAGGATTGTCAAGAAGGTGCCACTCGCGATATACCTCAAGGGTACGTGCGTAGTAATCTCCCTGAATGCTATTTTTTGGTGTATGGCTCCAAGCAAGATGACCAAAGGGCTTTTCTCAAATGGATAAGGTATCCTAGTGGGGTCTCTCGATATACTCAAGGTACGTGGGAGCTCGAATTAGTAGTAGTGTTGTCTAATGCATAACCGTACACAAGGGGCCTTTCGATATACAATCGAGTAGGTGAAGTACTCTTCTATATACCTCAAGGGTACGTGAAAGGCCGTTCGATATACTGATGGTACATGGAAGAACCGCGCGAGTCCCGAGATGTAACGCAGAAAAATAACGACAGCTCCTACGCTTAGCGATGCCCGAACACGTCTCTAACCTATCACTCCAATTGCTACGTAAATTTTAACCTATAAATACCATTAATTTTAAAGTGGACGGTTAGGTGAATGCATGATGTTTTGACAGCAAAGTAAAACCATGCAATATGCTTGTGCAAAATATTTCACTTTACCATTCAGTATGCCTACTTACGGGAGGGAAAGAGAGTATTTTATTTTGTTTCAAAAACCAAAAGGGACTTCCACACAACAGTCTTGAACACAAAATCAAAGACAAGCAATGATTTTCCAAACCGATTTCTCTTTTCTAAAAGCAATGAGAAGGGGAAGAATCTCCTTTCCTAAAATAAAAACCAAAAAGCACACTATATGCAAATGCAGTCTATTTTTTCAATTTTCTCAAAACATGAGAAAATCTAACTTAAAACTACCATTTTTTTATATTTTGATTGAGATAGTTCTATATGCATAAGAGATGAAAGAACATGAAGATCCTGAAATCTTGCGAAGCCAATCAGAGAACCAATGTCCAACACTCAATGATGATAACCTAGTCTCAGTCAAAAATTTTCTTTTTTAAAGGAAGGAAAAAGAAGTGTACTATGCAAACAAGAAATGAAACCTAGAAGCTAATATGGTGTTCTTCTTCTAGTCTATATAACAGAAACGAAAAGAGATCTTACTAACACCCTAAGCTTTTCAGAAAACAAAAAATCCTTTCGCAAACACAACCAACAAGCATAGAAGCAGATGGACAATAAAAAAACCTAGTCTATCTTTTGAATTTACCAATCAAATCAATCTTAAACCATAAAATTTTCAATCCACAAGCGTCAGATTCTGTCACACAATCCTGATAATGCAGAACTAAAAGCAAAACAACTCAAATTTTTACAAAAAAAATGAGAAAAAAGGGCCTTGGAATGATGCCTCCCTGGCACCACACTTCTCTGGTGTTGAAAGGGTGGTTCTATCCGAGCACTGCTTCTCGCCAACGGATTACATGCGATGGCACCGCATGCTTCCCACTCTATTTAGGTGGTGGCGCCACTCCTCGTACAATGCATGGGTGCGGTTCCCTGTAGAGGACCAAAACACAAAGAGAATGATAGATCAAGTCAGAAAAGGACTAGATCAAGGCAAAAACTGCTAGATTGAGTATGGAAACAAAGCATAAAAGATCAAAATGACTCAGATCTGAATAGATTTGAAAGTTTTAAACCCAAATGGACTAAGTTAGAAAGCATATCTGACTGAAGAGAGTTGGAGAAAGAGCTTAGATTCAGACAAGAGTTGAAGACTAAGGAAGATCAGAACAACTGATACATATATCTATTCTCCAGCAGAGTCGCCAGATTTGTTAGCTGGAATATTTCACCTCCTGCAGACAGTAAGGTGTTCCATTGGTCTGAATGGTTCAGATCCAAAACAAATGAAGGACAGAGGTTGAAGACTCTCCCTGAATGCCATAGATACTTGGAATGTGATGCTTCGATAGTAACCCTGTGTACCTGCAATAAGCTTAAACATGCAAACACATCGAAACTGCCAGAATATAATCTACTTATCCATGTTAATGACTAAGGAATCTAACAACATACATGTGAAATCGAACAACAAAAATAACGTGGGACAGAAATCAACTTGCATTAAGATAAAAATATGGAGAAGTTTACAACCAAGCCTTAGTGTTGACATGCAACTCCATGAAACCAAGCACTCTCATCCCCATAAGCTCCGACTCTAGCTCTCTATGCTCTCCAATGACTTGGGCCAAGTAATCAATCCAAAATCATAACAATACCTTAAGAGTTCCCCCCTTAACCATGGATATGAGTTTGTATTTATAAGGCCTAATGGATAGGGATGGTTGAGAGATTAGTGGATGAGGTGGCCTCTAGGATCCTAGGATGAGGTATCTCGAGCTCAACTAACCCACAATGATAGGGATAAGGGAGGACATGAGGCTTATCATTTAGAAGCCTCGAGAAACTTCTCTTTTTTCCTCTTTACCTAGGGTACCGCATTTATCCTTCAATGACAAAGCGGTTCTGGTAAGAAACACTTAGGGACTAAGGGCCATAAGCGGTGGCACTGCTTGTGGGAAACAAGGGATAGGTGGTGCAAACAAGGTACCGCTCCTAGACAATAGGGAAAGTTCGGTGCTGGGAATTTTCATGAAAGATTGATAATTAGCATGGGTTTCCACTCCAAGAGCTGGGATTCAGGGCAAGTAGGTATGTCAAGAGTCTTATCACATGATGGTGATTGGATTTTGGTATAATAGGATGCCCCTAAAAGCATGAGTCTTAGAGGGATATGATAAACAAGAGCTTGGAGAGAACATTTCGTTGCTACGAGGTGAAAGTGTCAGCTCGATTAGAGCATGTTTTCAAGTAGGCATTTGTAGTACATTAGTATGTTGACTCATAGACACAAGTAACCAAACTCATGGCTACAGACCAATACAAGGCAGATCCATGAGAGGAATAAACAAGCATGGCTACTAGAATACATCGTAGATCGATGTGATAGAGGACTCAAACTTCGACATAGCTACTAGATATACAATGTAGATCTATGTCATACAAACACAAATTTGAGCATAGCCACGACTGTACAAATGTGGATCCATGCTAGATATACAAAACTCCATCGCAACTTGGGGAAAAGCAATGAGCACTTTAAACAAATACCCAGGGTCTTTGTCTTGTCTTCCACAAAGTACGATTCTATCCATGTGATTACAATGATCTGAAGTTGAACATGGTAGAAACCACTTGATTACTGGTCAATGATGTGAACCATTAACACGTGTGAGGGAGATCACCATTGATGTCAATGATTCCCAAGGTACCCTAGTACAATATACTGAGTGTGAATAGATGTCCTAATGTCGAACAACCAGTCGATTCTATCGATCAAAAGTCAATGATGTGAACCTATGTCGAGAGCAAGAGAATATGTCATTAAGGAATACAGATCTCAAGGTACCAAATATTGTTTCTAAGACTATTTTCGGGATGATGAGCTGATGTCGACGGGAGAAGTCTCGTCGAAGGAAGGCCATGATGAGTCCCACATCGACGACACGAAACTCGAAACATAGTTCTGGAATGATGTGAATGTAGTAACCATGTGGCTTACTCAAAGATACTGACACAAAGACTGTGTGGACTACAGAGGTAAAACTTATTCAAATCCCCCTTTGAACATTGGGCAGCATGGCAAAAAGAATTGGCAGCATGACTGAATGGGACAAAAACACAATGCGACAGTGGACAATGCATTCTTTTGAAAGACTCAAAGGATTGACATGACTCATGAAAGTGGATCATCACGGAGATCAACTGAATACCCAATTGACTAACATGATGTGCAGACAAGTGCCATGTTCAAAGGTAACGACAAACAACTGCCATTATTTGCGAAATGATTCCCTTGCCATTTCCCCCATCATGATCGATGAGTGCTTCTTTTTAGTCTTATGAGTTCAAAGAGAATAAAAAACACTCACTATAGCTTGTCCGAAGACAAGTTTAGACTCATATGTTTTACGAACCTGAGAGAGGAGGGGTTCGTTCCCAAAACGGGTCTCTCAATGTTTAATTTAACGAGTCCACTAAAAGAAAACTCGGTATCCTTCATATTTAGAGAGTCTGAACGAATACGGAAGAAGACTCCAAAGGGGGTCCTTTTTCATATGATTTAGTCTCTAAGGCTCGAAAAAGTGTAAAATCATACCTTAGAGAACTGTTCTAGTCATGATTGGCTGAAGTGTTCCTTTTTCGTAACGAGCGTGAAGAAGAAAAGATCGCTCGACAATCTTTTCATATTTAGGGAGCCTAAAAAGATTTTAAAGAGAACTCCATGAGGTTTCTTTACATAATGTAATATTTTACGAGCCTGGAAAGAACCGGAAACGGACTCGATGACCTTTTCATGTTTAAGGATCCTGAAAAAGAGGTGAAAAGAAGACTCCATAACGCTTCTTTACACAATGTCTTTTTTTTACGAGCCTAGAAAGAAATTGAAATGGACTCAGACCTTTGATACTAGGTTTTTAAAGAGCATGACCAAAGTGTTGTAATGAATGCTCATCGACCTTTTCCATTTTATGAACAGTGTGAAAAAGCCATTAACAAACTTTCAAAGCTTCTTACTATAGTTCTCTTATACTGCAGTCGACTCAGAAACAAGTGTTAAATGAATTTATAATTAGCATTAAGGGATTACGACAGAAAAAATTTGACTAAAACATGATTTTATATCAAAACTATAGTACGTCAGACCCAAAAATGCCTATATAAGTCATGTAAATAGTAAAAATCAAATCATTTCACTATTTACCTGTAGCAGAGAGAACTTGGAGCATTTTCTTAGCCAGATCTTCAGCAGCTGATACCGGGAGTTTCCATCATCCATTTTTCACATCGTTAGTTGCAGGTAACAGCTAACACCCTATTATTTCATTTCATAGTGTTTATTTTGAGTTTTGGTGGGTTTTTGGGCTCATATGGCAAGCCCTAAAACCTTAAAAGTGGGCACTGTGGCTACCCCTTGTGGGATACACGGTACCACCCGAGAACCGCGCCTATAACATGGTAGATAGGTGATGCCACCGCCTGTCTCCAACGGTGCACAGGCGGTCCCAGCCTTGGAGAACTTAAACTAATAACATGGGCACTATAAAGTCATTCCTTTGATTTTTAATGATTAGGGATGATTCTAATGCATGCCATTATTGTTTTTGGCAAGTCTAGGTTGCTCAAAACATGATGATATGGAAAGAAAGAACACATGACAATAAGGATACTTTTGCTGAGAGAAATGTGGGTTGTATTGCCACATTACGGGATTGTCGGCTCCTGAAGTTTTTCCGGACCCCAAGCATGGTGTCACATGAGTGGTTACTGGAACATATACTGCATATGTGGAATCCAGAGCAACAGTGCTTCGAGGTGGGGGCCCATATTCTTATAGTGGAAGTAGAGGACAGATACTTCTTAATTGGCCTCTCGAGATGGGGTGCCCCCATCTCACTGATAGGCTCCCGTGGAGGGGATATTACCACTCAAGAGATTATAGATCGTCACTGTGCTCCAGGGACGGGAACATCGGGGAAGAATATCCCCATCAGAGCATTGATGGATAGGCCCCTACGGATCGTCCTGTTTACTATGTAGAGGTTGGCCGAGAGTCAGGGTGTGTACTAGGATTGTAGGGTAGACATGCTGTATGCCATAGAGGCCATGGCACCCACGATGTTTAACTGGGCATAAGCCATGCTTCCAATCTTCAAAGATCAGCTGACTAAGTGTCGGCAGGGAGAGATAAAGTAGTTTGGATTTGGTTCCATTTCAGCCTGCTTCTTCTTTGAGCGGGTTCCATGGATGAGACCTCAGGTGGTCTTCTAGAGTCTAAGAGCATGGGACCCTCGTATGCTGAGGTGAGTCTAGGTCATGGCTCGCATAGGAGCAGGTAGGGGAAGGGTGAAGTTCGGTGATCCGTTCTTCAGATGGCTTCGAGATCAGATCCTCATGGTTGAGTATTATGCTTACGCAGGTACAAAATTCACCGAAGATCCTGACCTAGCACTCCCACCTGGTGGACAGTGGGGCGACATCGGTAAAAAGAAAGAAACCCTAAAATGGATGAAATGTTTTTATGTTTTTTAATTTTTTATATTTTTTATGCTAAGTAACGAGACCTGTATATTCTCATGTAGATGTTGGAGCAGCGCGACCTGGAGGAGCATCTCCATTGGATAGGTGAGCTGGAGCCCGTTTCGTACTATGGGGTGATGTTATCATCGAGGAGCTAGAGGAAAACCTGGAGAGGTTGACCTTGGATATCCCAGATGCTAATGATTGATGACCTCTCTATGGGATATCAGAGATCCATAGTGGGAGTACTGGGTCGATTCAGTACGCTGCTATGTAGAGTAGCTTGAGTAGTGATGTGCTATCAGGAGCACCATTAGTGTATGAGATATGTACTAGAAGCTGACAACTTCAGTATTTTGTATGATGATTTTTCCTGAAATCCTGCGTGCTTCAGATGAGGTCTCGGGACCTATTTTTTGTAAACTTTTTTGTATATATATATACAGACTTTTACATGGTGTTTATATGTTTCAAATGGAAAATGCATTTTCTATGAGTTTTATTTGTCTTTGAAAGTTTATTTACAATGTACCATATTTGATTTTGACGTCATGAATGGGAAATATGCCAATCTAGGATGTAATTAGCTAATGAGTCAGCAACTACATCATGTTCCCTAGGGATATGCCTATAAGTAATGGTTTCAAACGATCTTTCTAGCAAACGTACTCTCCGGAAGAGGTAGAGGAGCACCGGGTTTCTAATGGTGTAAACATGGTTTAAATGGTAAACCACGAGTTGTGTGTCCATCAAGACTACTAGATCATGAACATCCTGGGAGGCAGCTTCAGTCAGAAGGCCGTTGAATTCTTCATACTCGATGATGTTATTAGTAGCAGGACCAATACAAACTGCTCTTGAACTGACCAGATCTTTAGCTGGGGAATAGAGGACCCAAGCAACCGAGGCGAGATTCAAGGTGTGGTGGAAAGCACCATCAACGAAGCCATAGAAATCCATCTGCATGATCAAAACATGGTATAAACAGATGTAGACACTAATCTCAAAACCATATTGAAAATAATAAAAGCACACTGAAAGTCAATCAATATACATATATACAAGATACTATCCAAGAAAGACCTAGGAATAGTACCTTTTCAGGTACAACCCATTGCGAGGTTTCCCCAAAGGGATTCCATCATAATCAACGAGCTTGTAAGCTCCTTTCTCTAACACCTTAGAAATAACGAAAGGTCTGTACCACATGGACTCGAACTTACCCTTCCCTAGTTTGCCATATCTCTGGTCATAAGTCAATACTAGGTCACCCTCATTAAAAACACAAGGTTGGACGGATTTATCATACTACGCCTTGACGCGTTTCTTATGTGCCTCATTATCCAAGGTAGCATCTCTCCGAGTCTTGTCAAGGTTACTCAAGTACAAAAATATTTCTTCCTCTGTGGAAGTGTCTAGGAGAAGCTCGACGGCAAGTTGTAAGGATGGAATTTGACATTGGATTGGTAAGACAACTTCAAGTCAATAGACAAACTAGAATGGTGTGAAACCAGTGGTCGTTTTCACAGAAGTCCGATAAGCCCAAATATCAGAGAAAAGAATGTGGTTCTAGTTGGATTTATGATCTGCAACCATCCGACGCAACATAGTTTTTAAAACTTTGTTAATGGCCTCTACCTAACCATTAGCTTGTGGATAATACAGTGTAGAGTTTTCATGGCCAGAACCTAGCTTGGCACTCACTTCTTGCATCATTTGATTACAGAAATGAGATCCGTGATCAGCAACAATGGACTGCGAAACTCCAAATCTAGCTATGATATGATTGAACAAGAAGAGAGCGATAATATTAGCATATTCTGCATATGTAGGCATGGCCTCAGCCCATTTTGTGAAATAATCAATGGCTACGATGATGTAACCATGCCCCTAGGCTGAGGTAGGCTTACAATGCATGAATTCAATCCCCCATTTGGTGAATGGGCCAACGACAATGACGAGGTGATGTGGAGCAGGATGGGTGTGCTTTTTAGGATAAAAGTGTTGACAAGGTGGGCATTTCTGAATAGCCTCATGACAGTATTTGAGGATGAAAGGCTAGAAATAGCTAGCACGAAGGATTTTCTAGGCTGTAGCCATCCCAGATAAATGACCGCCACATGCTCCAGAGTGGCAATCATTCAACACATGTTTAGCCTCCTCATGGGTGAGGCAGCATCAGAGAATAGAGTCAATCCCATGTCTATACAAGGTATCATTCAGGATGAGATAGTATTTCATGTGGTGACGGATACAGCGGCAATCATCGTGGGATAAATGTAGCTGAAATCGTTGTGTTTGGAGATAAATAAGAAAATCTCCATACCAAGGATCAGTAGTGCTAATCATGAATAAGAATTTATTCGGAAATGAATCATTGGGCTCAAATTATGTCGAAGCACAGGGAAGATCACACATAAGCTTGGCAAAGGCCAAGGATTTATTTGATGTAGCTTTGGCAAACTCTAGATCAAACTCTTGAAGGATGACTATCCAATGGAAGTACTTGCCCTCGAGCACCTGACGAGTCAAGATGTAATACATCGGGTTCTGGTCTTCCAATACGGTGGTAGTGCGGAGCAGAATGTAGGGACGAAACTTTTGTACAACAATGACCATGGCCAATGCTAACTTTTCCACACGTGAATAACGAGTTTCAGAATCCATAAGATTCTTACTGGCGTAATAAATCATGTGCTCCTTACCGTGGAGATTGTCCTGCACTAAAACCAAGGCGATGGTAGTAGCAGAGGTAGGAATATACAAGAGAAAGTCCTTTGAGTAATCTGGGGGGTGTATCATGGGTGAATGAGTTAGAGCATGCTTAATATTATCAAAGGCACACTGGGCTTGGTCATCCCAGAAGAATGGAGTGTTCTTCTTGAGGAGATGCATATAACCGTGCATTTTCTCTGCGAAATTGCACACGAAATGATGGGGAAATTTTGCCTCCCTTGCAAACTTTGGAGTTCAAGGAGGTTAGTTGGTGCTGGTAGATCTAAAATAACGGAAATATTCAAAGGATCCATCTGGATGCCATCTTTGGATACCACAAAGCCTAGCAGACGTCCCGTCTCAACGCAAAAAACACATTTATGTAGATTGAGCCGTATATTATAATGACGACATCTCAGGAATATGTCTCTAAGATGACCAGGGTGGTCCTCCTGTCACTGCGAATGAGCCAGGAGGTCATCAAGGTATGGTTCAACAATATGTTTATTGTCGTGAAAAGCATAGGACATCGCACGCTGGAAGGTGGCGCCCGCATTTTTCAAGCCAAAAGGTAACTTCTTATATGAAAAGGTTCCCCATGGGCAAATGAATGCCATCTTATGCTGATTGGAGGGTAATATCTCAATCTAATTATAGCCAGAGAAGCCATCCTTGAATGAAAAGATGACACTTCTAGCACAGTTGTCGATAATTTGATCGATATGCAGGGTAGGAAAGTTGTCCTTGGGACAAGCTTTTTTTAAATCCCTAAAGTCGATGCAAAATCTAATGGTGCCCTACTTTTTATTGACAGGGATAATGTTCGATACCCATTCCGTCAGGGATACAGGATAAATAAACCCAACTTTGATAAGTTTCTCAATTTCAGCTTTAATAGCTACGGCCTTCCGAGGATGGACTTGCCTTAGTTTTTTCCTAACAGGTTTAGCCATGGGATAGGTTTTAATCTCATGGACCACAATGGATGGGTCAATCCCTGTCATCTCTTCACAGGGCCAGGAAACAATCTCACAGAATTCTTTAAAAAGTGCCTTGTATGCTTTAGATTCATTTGCCGAGTAGTTCTGCCCAACATGAACATGCTCGATAGTATAAGGCTTGGCTGATATGTCAATCGGGTTTTTCTAAGTAATGTTGCAAAGGTTTCCTTCAGAATCTGTATCTTGCAACAATATAGGAATTTGGGGTGCATTGACAATATCAGTAGGAAACAACGATGGAAAATCATGGCTAACCGAACTAGTGTTGGGGAGGAACATGGATCTATGATGGTGATCCTCCCAAATGGGGTCATCTGTATTCATGATCTCCATAATGGACTCATCGAACGCAAAAGTCTCAGAGACATAATCTAGAACAAGAAGAGAAGGCTCTAACTAGTACGGTAAATGGTAAGGATCCGAAGCCACTAGATGAAGGTCATCAGTGTGATCATTAGAAAAGGTTTGAATGGTGTCATACATAGCTTCATGTGGAGTCAATGAGGTGGACTCAACAAAATTTTTACCCTTAGGCTCATAATCAAATGAGGCAATCATATGGACTGTCGCGGTATTCGTGCTAGGAGGAGTGGATGGAAAAATCGCCAGAAGGGATGAATCCTTCAACATGCCTACCCCAATCGACTAGTAAGGAGGAGGGGACTAGCCTAACATGGGGATGTTATTAGCTATGGAGGTAGTAACATCTGGCGTACATAAATTAAGCTGATCAATAGTAACAATTCTCCCTAGATGCAAAAATTGGACTGTTCGAAACACTGTTGAGGCGACAACAGTCATGGCATAGAACCAATTTCTTCCTAGAAGGAGGTTGTAATCTAAAGGGGCATCTACCACTTCTACTTGAATGGGAATAGTTTTTCCCCCCAGCTCGACCACTAGGGCTGATATGAGACCATGGGGTTGGAAACCTCATCCATCAACGGCCTTGAGGGTCGTAGGTGATGTTACAAGCTCGGGAGAGCCGAGAGCCTTCCAACAAGTCAGAGACAACATCGAGGTCGAAGCTGATTCATCTAGTATTGTTAGAAAAAATTTCTTTCCCACTACTTTCGTAATGATCTGAAAAGCAAGTTTATGCTGTAATCTAGGATTACAGTTCTCAACATTGAAATGAATCAAGTTAGTATTATCCAGGTCTAAAGCTCCTAATGCTGTCAACAAGTTTTTTGCGCTGTGTAGGGAAACTTTGGAGTACCTCTAAGGTAGACATTGCACAAGGTTCCTGAGCGAGATCTTCAACCACATTATAAAATTGAGCAGCTCAGGCATTGGGATTAAAGACAGCCTTTTGAAGAGTACTCTTAGGGGGGCACAAAATCATGTTGAGAGTAGGCTTCTTGATAGATAAGGGGACAGTAGACGAGGATTCCAGAGAACTAGTAGAGGGATCTTTCCCTAAAGAAGAATGATCTTCATTCTTATCTGCGGGTTTGTCATAATTCTGACTTCAAGTTTACAAATTGATGGTATCCGAGGACATCATATGAATTTCCTCTGACGAACTAGAGTTACCTTGATTAGACATGTGGTCTATTTGTTGTTGTTGAGAGGGGAAAGGATCTGTAAGTACTGCAGGTGCGGGATTGGACTTCAGAAACTCAGAGATTTCATCCCAACGAGGACACTCCTTTGAAAAATGGTCACCTCCGCATAGCAGATAGGGATATTTTGCCTTCCTTTTCCCTTTGTCATTATCAGTGTTGGTTGGTCTTGGAGTATTCTGTTGGTTTCCAGGTTTTTTATTTCTATTTTTACCTTTCTTTTTATTATTACCCGAGGTTTGAGTACTTTGAATGGAATTGACCTCGACGGAAAAATTAGGAGTCGAAGGAGCAGGGGTGGTATTTTGGGGTTGCGTGGCAGGTTTCGCTACTGACGGGGACTGGATTGAACCAACAATCCCATCAACAGGTACTTCTGCTGGTGGCTTGGCAGGATTGGTGCTAGGGTGAGGAGCTTGAGGAATTAGGTCATAAGGAGTTCCAGACTAGGAATAAACCAAGTCTAGGTACTGAGCCCAACTAATAGCCTGCTCTTCAGTAATGGCACCTCCCATAGCCACATCTCAGGAAATAGGAGGCAACAAGGATTTAGTGAACCAATAAGCTAATAACTGATCTGGGATAGGGGCCTTAATAAGCCTTCTCCGCCTTCTCCACTCATGAATATGATCGGATATGTGGGTGGAGGTGTTCTGTCACAGAGAATTTAAAAGATCAGTGCCTGTTTCATAATGAATAGGGAGCTGAAAGTGTGTAAGAAACATGGTTGCCAATGAGCCAAAATCCACAAATGAATGTTGTGGGAGTTCAATGTACCACTTCGCGGCTGTACCGGTCAAAGTTCGCTGAAAGAGTCGTAACCGAACGGAGTCATCCATGAGGGAATTTGAAGAACACCACAAATTTAATGTCATAGCATGGTTCTTCAGATTGTCTCCCTCCTTCACATCGAATTTTGAGATATCCGATGGTAACTTTATTGGAATTGGAGGCTACGAGGGATTGTGTCGAATGGGGTCATTAATTAACTTGGATAAGTAGGTAAGTCCAAAGTTGCTAGGAAAGGTAACTGTCGGTTGGGTTGCACATAATGGTAATATTGATATGGCATATAATTACCAGTAGGACCATAAGTTGATTGAAAAACAGGTTATTGTGACGAAGGACTACCGAAAAATTAGACCGCAGGGGGTTGATTTCTTGCAATTAGACATATTGAATATTTTTAAAACTGCACTTGCATACTTCGACTGTGATATAAAAATACCACTTTCAGACTGCTAGACTTCAATGCCCAAAAAAAAACTTCATAATCCCCAAATCAATCATTTAAAATTCGCTTTCCATGAATGTTCTAAAATCCTTTATGCCAAAAACACTAGTAAATATTAAATCATATAGAATATATGTATACAATTAACATGTTACCTTGCTCATTCACTTTGGTGTACAACATTAACTCACTTTCACTTCTGTGAAATCCATTTTGGGTGAGTTAGGAATCAATCCAACTGTACCAAGCTCTAGGAGCTTGCTTCAAACCATTTTAGTTCCTTTTTCAGCCTGTACATTTTGTGCTCGTTTCCTAGAAGTTCATATCCTTGTGGCCGTTCCACATACACTTCCTCCTCCGGATAGTCATTCAAAAATGTCGATTTAACATCCATTTGATAAACCTACCATTTTTTTTGAGCAAGAATGGCCAAAATTTTTCTAACTGTATCCATGTGTGTGACAGGTGCAAAAGTTTCATTAATGTCTATGCCGGGATGTTGTGTGAACCCTCTTGTGACCATTATTTCCTTGTGCTTCTGCACATTTCCATCAATATTTTTCTTGGTCTTGTAAATCCATTTGACGCTAATCACATACTTATATTTTGGTACATCTACCATCTCCCATGTTTGATTCTTCTCATTGCATTCTATTTATTCATCCATGTCTTGTGCCCATATTTCTTCTTCAACAAATTCCTCAAATGTTAGAGTATCATCTATTTGATAAAATAATGCAAAGAAAGAGAATGAATTTGGTGTACCAATCTCATATATCTCATGCAGACTTCTTGTCTTCACTAGTTCCGTCGATGTCGATCTCATTGAACTACTTGATGGGGTTTGTTGTCCTCTTTGTGTGCTTATCGAGATAGCTTGAAATGAGACTTGTTAGCTTGAAATGAGACTTGTTTCGTTCTTCCTTGAGCTAAACCATGTCACGGTGTCATGGGAGTCGACGACGCTGCGACATTTTGGCTTACATGTGGTTTTTGAACCACTTCCTCCATCATTCCATCATGCTCGGCAATTGACACAATCTTGAGATTCTTCTCGATGGTTCCATCCCATGATTCATTCTCAACAAATTGAAGATCGCGACTGATGATCACTTTCCTTGCGATAGAATCATACACTTGTATGCTTTTGTGTCTTCAGAGTAACCAACAAAAATAAATTTATGTCCCTTGTTGTTTTGTTTCTTTCTCAGCTCATCTGGAACATGAGCATATGCAACACAACCAAAAACTTATAAATGAGAAACATTGTGATTCATACATGTCCATGCTTCTTGAGGAACTTTTTTCTTCATGGTCTTTGTCAGACACCAGTTCATAATATATACAATAGTTGCAGCTACTTCATCCCAATATTAATTTGGTAAGTGTTTGGCTGGCATCATGTTGCGCACCGTCTCCACAATGGTTATGTTCTTTCTCTTTGTGATATCATTTTGCTGAGGTGTATACCACACAGTGAATTTCTTGTGTATTCCATGAGTCTTGCAGAAATTTAGGAATTCATTCGAGACATATTCATCGTCTCTATCTGTCCTTAAGATTTTGATCTTGTATCCACTCTAGTTCTCCACAAGTGCCTTGAACTGTTGAAAACATCCAAATGCATCAAATTTATGTTTTATAAAATATACCCATGTTTTTCTTGTGAAATCATCAATAAAAGTAATATAATAATTCCAACCACCCATGGATGATGTCTGCAATGGGCCACAAATATCATAGTTCAAAATCTTGAGTTGTGTGCGTGCTCTGTATGACTTTTCGACCGAAAAATTCTCTCTATGTTGCTTACCAAAAGTGTAGCCTTCACAAACTCTCTCTGGTTTGTCGATATATGGAAATACTTTCACCATATTCTTCATGTGCAGTAGCTTCATCCCACCAAAATCCATATGTCCAAATATGAAATGCCACAACTAGAACTTATCCTAAACTTCTGTTTGAAATGCTGCTTGAAAATCAGTGTTGTCCTTTTCTTTATTGTCGCAGTGCTTTTCTACTTCTTTGCTTTCTTCCTTGAATGCAACTCCTGCGTTTTCCATTCCTTTCATGTCTAGGATTATCCTCAAGGGAAACAAGTGATTTCTTTTCATTGGTACTTTTTCTATTAGTTGGTTGCTTGGACGTTTGTCTTTAATCACACAGTGATTGTCCTCCATGTAGATTCTATACCCTTTTTGTCTCAGTTGTCCAATGCTCAGAAAACTTATGTTTCAGAACTTTGACATGATAAACGTCATGCATAATCTTTCTCTCCTACTATTTAGTTAGAATACCAACATTACATTTTCCCAAAACAGTGACTTTCCAAGTGTGACATCAATTTGAACTGATTTTATCTAGATTGGAAAACATATTTAAATTACTAGTCATATGATTGCTACAACCTGAATCTAAAAACCATATGTTGCATGGACTTTCTTGGACAACATTGCATTCAATTGTTGATGCACATGCCATTAACATTGCTCTTTATGAAGTGTTGGTGTTACTCGACTAGTTTTGGCTTTGCCTTCCTTGGTCATAGTACTTCTTCCTGCATTCATATGCATAATGACCAAATTTCTTACAATAATGACATTGGATTTTTGACTTATGAAACTTGTGACCACTCGGTTGACTTGGGTTATGATTCTGTCCTCTACCAATGCCATTCGCAGGCGTAACACCCCCAGAATTAATTACTATTATTAATTCTGCTGAAAATACTTTATTTTATTTTATTATTTTTGACAGAAATGTCAAGAATAACAAATTTTTGTAATCAAAACAATTTTATTAAATAAAATATGCTGAAGGGGGACAAGAGTGGATATAGTTGTTAAAGAGTGTTTGCTGACCCACAAGAGAAAAAAGATAAGTGAAAAAGACCACTGAGTGAGAACAGGAGGCACGCAGGAGGCATCATCCCCTAAAATTAGGTCACAATTCCTAGTTGAGTGCTAAAGAATAGGGGGATCATAATTAATGACCAAGTCCTAGGAAGAATACTATAAATTATTATGTTCATGAGCAACATGAGGCTAGCATTGGACGCGGATTAAACATCTATGTAATGCAAGAGATGACGCATTGATATTATTCTCTTGTGGTTCAACGAACAGGCTCGGGGGTTCTAGAGCAAGTGGCTTGGCTGATCTGGTAGACTTGCTATGAGGAACGATATTTCCACTCTTGTTTTCCCAAAGTGTTGGTGCCAGGTTTATACTTTACATTTTAATGCCGTAGATTTTAATTCTATAGATCTAAAGTAGCTAAATTCTATTCTTTCGACTATACTAATACTGTATTTGTGTATGCTGTATTAACGAAGTAAAATTCAATTAGAACACATAGTTATTTATATTTAACTGTAATTTCCTAAATGTATCCTTGTTAAATCATTTTACTTTTGTAGTTCAAATTTATTGTTTAGCTAATGGACTCCCAATAAATTTTGATCTTCTTCTATAGGTATAGATCTATATTTTTTTCCTAGTTTTACAGATACAATCTATTTATTTAGCATACGTTCGACTTATTATTACAAGCTAACAATATCTAATATTAATGTTATGCATCGTCTCAGATATCCTTTACATTTTATTTTAAAGACAAATTATCGAACTAAATTCATAATGTTTGGAAATCATTTAGATCCACATTCTCCTATGCAAGTGCAAGTTTCTAAGTTATGTTCATCTAAGAATCCCTAATGTAGATTAAGTAATGCTAGAATCATAGCTGTAAACTGTTAGCTTAGATCAAAACTACTTTTTAAATAATATTCCTAATATTATAACCTAGAAAATAGGTAAGTTAAGCATTTAGCAAAAATAAGTTACAAACAGAATGATTTATCGATCGAAGATCCTTAATCAAGTATTATTTCTATACTTACTAACAGATCTAACAATTGCATAGGAAAAGCCTGGATTTATTTATATAATTACACCACCATTCATGAGATCCAATCCCTTAAGGTTACAATAATAAACTATGGCACGAAAACCATTAACTTTCCCTTAACAGGAAAATGTAATGAAAAATACTAATTGACAATCGACGAAATAAATTGATAAATTAAGTATTAGTTCTAGTTACGGAGGTCAATAACCATTGGTAAAAACCCACCATAAATCAATCAGTAATCATGACTTCCACAATCCTAAGACCGGATCTGTTGGGATACCCAAGGAGATCTTTAAGTAAAAAATGCATTACCTTCTTTAAAAATCACATTACTCCTTGCTACAAGAGGATCTACGTTTTGTGTAAAACCCTAACGTGGATGCCAAGACAAATGCTAATAAATTATATAGTAGCAGTAAGGTATCACATAGAGGCTCTATACTCACAAAATTTATGGGATCGAGTCCCATCCTTTTAATGAAAAAGCAAACAATACATTTCAAAACAGAGATGTTAACAAAAAATGGATTTTTGGGTCAATCTCTATGCACACACAAATCGACAGATCCAGGCTAATGCAAGGCATATTTAAAATTACTAACAGAACAAAATCTCTTTCATAACCCATGATAAAAAACAATGTATGACAACCCAATAGTATTAATTTATTACAGAGGTAGAGCCTTGGGCTCTCCAAAACTAGAAATCCATACCTACGAAGGTCATGGGATTGAATCCCATACATTAATTTAAAAATGCATAAATACATTATAAACCAAACATTGGATTTCAGAAAAGGCAGTAACCAAAAATGTATTTCTTTACATGACCATAAGACCATCCATGATGGCGGATGAGGGTTTTATTATAAACCCCATATCGATTTCTGAAAGCAAGTTAGATGGCCATAAGACCATTTGCATAATGGATACCATCACTACTCAGGACGTTTAATTTATTCTTTTTAATAAGCAAAGAGAAAAACTACATAACAATAATAATAACAAGTTTAAAAACCATTAAAATTTAGAGGCAGTAAAACCATCGAAGATGGTAGCCTAAATCAAATTAATACACGGGAGAAAACCCTCAAGATCTTCCATAGTGAAAGATGTACAAAAATAGTTTAACACAAAGAACAAGAAACTTAGCTTAGAGTTGCAGTCACCGGTGGAAGCCTCACAACCATGCTAATGGGTCCTGCAACCATCAAAACAAAATTTGGGTCAATGAACTATAAACATATTGGGAAGGTAAAAATAACTTGTGCTTAAGATTTAGTTCTAGGTTACTTACAAGGGAATCCTAAGATGCGTGCCTGGGATAAGGTGACCTTGTCACCTTCCTCCCAGTGCCAAAGTCTACAAAAAACTGAAAGAAGTTAAGTTTTCACGTTTAAAAGAACCTTCATAAACTAAAATGCACATAAGGGAAGATTATATTACCTTAACATTGGTTATGGGTGGACAAGGGTCGTCTCCTCTGAGCTTCATTATCCCTCTAAGTATGCATAAAATGAAGGAAGTGCTAATCAGTAAAGGAAAAACCATTAAAGAAATTATACCAAGCTAAGCCACAATAACAGAATGTTTACCTGTTTTTAGTAGAATACGCTCCAATTGAGAGATTTGATAGTCTGAAGGAGATCGACAAGAAAATCCACCGATGAAGTTAAAAACGAGAGTCTCCATCACCTCGGAATAACACTAAAACTAGTAAGCACGAGAAAAAGCTCTTGGAGGAAAAAAACCAGTTGTAGATTTCGGCCCTCGACCAAATATCTGACAAAACCAAACCATAATAACACAACCATAGAACAGGTAAAATCTCGTTTCAAACCCTACCAACTCACATCATTATCACCGTCCAAGTGTAGGGAAGATGAAGGCCTATACTACCTCGTGGGCCTGACTACGCTTCCAACTCGCAGGTAGGCCATGTTTTTATTACAAACCAAAAAGTTCCTTTAAATGTGCATGAACAAATCCATGGAAACCATAATTGCAAATCAAACCTTGGTTATGGCACATATTTCCATAGTACTAAGTAACGCATCAACATCTTATGCCGAACAAACTTTAGAACCTTGGCTCAACCATGGTGCACATTCATCGTGGTACTTTAAATTTATACAACCTTTTATATATGGGTTGGAATAATGCCATCGTGATCATGGATAAGTCACTCCCTTTCTCGAAGGTTCAAGATGTGATATTTATATAAGAGTTAGGATATAATAATAACATTAGAACCTTATCATAAGCATGAACAAGAGTATAAGCATGAAAATAATATGACTAAAAACCACAAAAACCCATAACACATGCATGATATTAATTACACCACAGAGATATAGGGCCTCTCCAAATGTAGTAAATCAGATTGTGTTTCCTTGGTCAAATAATTCTATTTTATTTTCAAACCAATAAATATCTGCATGAAAAGCATGCTTGAACAAACCCTAAGTCTCGTACTTGGGGGTGGGTCATATATCTGTGATAAGGACATGCCTTATAAACAACACTTTCAAGTTAAATGACAGGTTGGGTCAAGAAAAGTACAGTCTCCGACGCCTTAGGCTAGACTAGCCTAACGTAAAGACAAAACTTAAAATAAATATATGTAAATAAAAGTACATCACCTGAAGGAATGTGGCAGAAAGTTCTGAAGGAACTAACCACCTTACTCATCAATATTCTTGTCATAAACATCAGGATACCAAATATTAGATTCAACATTAAAATATATTTTGGAATGCTACTAAATCAAAGACAGAAATAACACATGTTAAAAAAAAGTATGTACAAATTTTGGGTGTGTTACATAATGGTATCAGAGCATGGTTTCATTACTAGGCCTAAATAGGCTCAACACAAAACTTCTATAGAAAACAACAAACGAAGACTTGTTTATTTTTGAAAATTCTCTTACACACAACAAAGAGAAGTACAAATATATAAGGTAACCTAAGGGATGGAGATTTTTGGGTAGATTTAAATGAAGGTCAGGACAATAAATATGAATTTAAATGAACTGTTAATGAACTAAGATATGAATTAAGAAAATTCAAGGAAGATAACGAGCGAATTTTGAAGGCTCACGAAGAACTGAACACTATCCTTTTAGCAAAAATCCACAATGAAGAAAAAGATAAAAATAAAGAATCTAAGCAGGAACCTCCTAAAACGTCCCCATACAATAAACGTAAGGGTAGAAAGCTGGAATTTTCGAGCTGTAACCCTGACACTTCAAGTGAAGAGTCGGTTAAACACCACAAAAATTCACAAGAGTCAAGCGAAAGCAGTGACAAAAATAAAAAGAAGAAAAAGTATAGACCCTATGAGGATATCTCTAGGGAGTTCAAAAAAATTAAACCACCCATGTTTAATGGGGAAATCGAGAAGGGTGGGGAGGTGGAAGCCTGGCTGCCTGGTATGAAGAAATACTTCCAAATATATAATTACTCAGATGAGTTGAAGCAAAAGATGGCCATCTATAATATGAACGGAAATGCAGATATATTGTGGCACATAAAGAAATTTAAGGGTATAAAAGAAAGGTACGTAACCTAGAAAACCTTTAATAAACTATTTAAAAGAAAATATTTATTTGAACAGTATTATGAAGAAAAAGCTAAGGAGTTTTATGAACTAAGGCTAGGGGCCATGATAATGAAAGAACTTTGTAGTAATTTATTAATCTTGCTTCGCTATGCCCCCCTACATAATTGATGAGAAGCCAAAGATGTAGCGGTTCCTCAGCTATTTTCCCGTCATGTTTAAAGAACATATTGAATATGACAATCGAAAGATGCTGGAGGAAGCGATGAGGAAGACAAACTTCTGCTACAGACATAATAAAAATAAAAGAGAAAGTGTGCCTTCTTGGAAGAATAAAAGACCCAATAATTATAATCCTAAAAAGAAACAAAATAAATTTCATAAGAATTCAGGGAATAACTAAAGGGGGTACCAGAGAAATAATTATAAAAACTACAAACCCAAAAACTCTGTTGTAAAAGAACCTTCAAATGTTCCTAATAAAAAGTACTCAACAGAAAAATAACCTGTAAAATTTTGGGAGTGTGGAGGACCCCACTAATTTAAAGACTACCCAATGAGGAAAAATATTTTTAATGTGCATTCTATACAAGAAGCAGACAGTTGAAGTCATGGAACAAAGCATGCCCAGAATCTACGCTGCACTGGAAAATCAACAAGCAGAACACCACACCTCTATGATCGAAATTGAAGGTATGATAAACAATCAACCTATATCTGTTTAATTGATCCAGATGCAAGTCTGACTTATGTTTCACCTAGAATAATTGAATTACGCAAATTAATATCTAAAAAGTTTGAAAAGTATTGGCTAGTACAGTTAGCCATAGGTACAAAATGAAGGTTACTAATATTGTTATAAATTGTAAGATAATGTTGAATGATTTCCTTACGCATGTGAATGTAAATGTATTTCCTTTAGGATCCTATGATCTGCTAATAGGAATGGATTGGATTGAAGAACATAAATTTTTGCTAAACTGTTTTGATAAAACATTTACATGTATATATGATAATGGAAATAGTATAAAGGTGAAAGGAATCCCTAGGAAGGTAACCATCATAGAAATCTATGCTTTACAAATGAAAAGGTCAGTAAGAAAAGGGTGTAAAGTATTCATAGTTTATATAATGAATGAAAAAGAGAATTTTATGAAACCTAAACTGGAAGACATACCTATTTTAAAGGATTTCGAAGATATCTTACCGAAAGAAGTCCCCATACTTCCTCCAAAAAGAGATACAGACTTCACAATCGATCTAATACCTGGAGTGGTACCAACATTGTAATATCCATATCAAATTAATATAATCGAACTCACAAAACTAAAATCACAATTACAAGAAATAATATATAAGAAATACATTCGACCAAGCGTCTCTCCTTGGGGAACACCGGTCTTGTTTGTGTAAAAGAAAGACATAACACTAAGATTGTGTATAGATTACAGGTAATTAAATAAAATGACTATTAAAAGACCGATACCCACTTCCATGGATATATGATCTGTTCGATCAGTTCTGTGGAGAAACTATCTTTTCAAAGATAGATTTTAGATTGAGATATCATCAAGTGGGAATAAAATATGATATATATTCAAAACAACATTTAAGACCCGTATGGTCACTATGAGTTTGTTGTAATTCCCTTTGGGTTGACAAACACAACTGTTGCATTCATGTGTTTAATGAACATCATCTTAAGTAATTATCTAGATACGCTTGTAGTCGTCTTCATTGATGACATACTAGATCCAGGTTGTGCCCATATGCATGCTGGGGAAAATAGTCGAGTAAATGAGTCAAACATCGATATGGAGGAAGCATATAGGAAGAATCATCAAAGCAAGAAACACACTAGGTCGACAAGAAATATACACACAGACAATATGCAAGAATTCAAACCAATTTATTACTTTTGCTCCTTGAATGATGGAGGAATCAGATAGATGTCTATATTACATCATGTACATGCTTATATAGGATGTTGAGACGCTTGGGTGACTACCCGCTACATTCAGTTACAAAATAAGTTATAACGCTTCATCCTTCGAAGTTGGTGTCGTTTGAATGTGTCGAGGAACTGATTAAGTCAATAGGCACTGAGGGTTGAAATACGTAACAAATCTCAAATGGAATCTTTCTTGCAGATTTGTGTTGAGCAAGATTGTAGCTGTGTTGTATGTATGGAAGGATGTCATCCCATGTTCGATGATGCTTGTGGTTGTACATGCGAATTAATTGTACAACCAAGCAATTTACAACTTCCGTCTGTCCGTCTGTCTGCGGATGGAAGACTGTCGACAAAGAAAGTCTCGTGTTGAGCTATTTCCTGAGAGTTTTCCAAAAGGTGCTGAAAAATATAGCATCTATGTCAGAAATAATTGTCGTCGAGAGGCCATAATGTTTCCACACATTTTCAAAGGAGAGTTGAGTAGTCTGCTTTGCTGTTGTAGTCTTCTTGCATGGTATGAGTATAGCCATCTTGGAAAATATGTTGACTACTACTAATATCGCGTCATGCTGATGTTTGGTAGTAGGATATCCCATTAAGTAGTCCATATAAATTTATTTCCATGGTTGACTAGGAACTGGAAGGGGTGTGTACAGTCCTTGTCGTTGATTCGACGGTTTAGCAATGGCACAAACCACACATGATTGAATGTACTTGTTGACGTCATATTTAAGTGAAGGGAAATAAAAATACTTTTGGATGATAACAATTGTTTTTGAGACTCCAAAATGTCCTACAGTATTTCTCTAGTGCGCATCCCAAATGAGCTTTTGTCGATGCTCACCGGTCGGTACACAAAGCTGTCCAAGCTTGTATAGCAAGGTGCCTTTTAGGAAGTATTCGGTAGTCGACAACTTGTCGGTCTGAATCTATCGATAGATTGTAGAAAAATTGCAGCATACCAAATACAATTGCGTCCAATTAGTGGTGTCATAACCCTGTATAATAATCACTATAGATAGTACAGTAATGGGTGGTCTGCTGAGACAATCGACTGCAGCATTAGCTTTTCCTTTCTGATACTTAATTACCAATTGAAATTGTTGCAGGTAATTAATCCACTTGATTTGTCGGGTTGTCTATAGTTTCGACTAGGATAGAGCGAACTACAAAGGTTTATGGTCAGTGAGGATGACCGTTTCATTGCCAAGAATGTAGTGTCTCCATTGCTTAAGAGCTTGCACAATGGCGTGACAGTTCTTTTTCATAGATCGATTACCTTCTAACTGTGTCACTAAAAGTATTGGAATGAAACATGATTGAGTGACTTGACTGAGTGATCACTATGCCAAGGGCATATTATGATGCATCCGTCTCAATGTCAAAGGGCTGATGCAAATCAGGTAACACAAGTAATGGTGCAGTACAAAGCTTGTTTTTGATTTGTTCAAAATATTGTTGATTTGCTGGTGTCCACTTGAAGACAATTTTCCCATTTCCTTTCATCAACTGATTCAAAGGCCATGCGATGTGACTGAAGCCAAGTATGAATCGTCGATAAAAATTCGCCAAACCAAGAAAACTTCTTAGTTCTTGAATGTTTTGAGGAGTGGGCCAATATTTGAGGATCTGTACTTTTTATTGGTCGACATGAATGCATATAGAGTCAATTACATACCCCAAATATTTGATGCTGGTAATCACAAATGAACAATTTTCCATGTTCAGATATAGTCGATGTTGCTGGAGAGTGTCGAAGACTTATCGAAGCTGTTTGACATGTTCTTCCCATGATCGACTGAAAATCAAGATATCATCGAGATAGACAATGACACATTTATCGATGAAAGGTCATAGAAGGTCATCCATGTATCTCATGAAGGTGGCAGGTGCATTGGTTAAGCCGAAAGGAATGACTAACCATTCAAACAATCCTTCCTTGGTCTCGAAAGTCGTTTTCCATACATCGGTGGACTCAATTGGAATTTGGTGGTGTCCTGACTTGAGGTTGAGTTTTGTAAAGAACTTAGCACCTTTCATATTGCTAATGAGTTCATCAATCCATGGAAGAGGGTATATGTTGTTCACTGAAATTTTGTTGAGAGCTCGATAGTCGATGCACATGCGCCAAGTACCCTCTTTCTTTGGAACTAAGACGACTGGACTTCTACAAGGAGAGGAGACGCGGAAGATATGACCCTTGGTGATCAAATACTGGATTTGTTTGTGAATCTCTTCATTTTAAAGAATGGATCTTCTGTAAACAGATGCATTAGGTAATGACAAACCAGGATCAAGTTCAATGGAGTGTTTTACCTAACAATGTAGAGGTACTACATCTGTTGGTTGAAATATGTTCTGGTATTCCACAACAATGTTGTCGATTTGTTGTTGTTGTTGGGAGCTGCGTTGGTAGGTGAGTCGACTCATTGATGCAGTCTTCCTGGAATGTTGAGGCTTTATCATGATTAATGTGAAAATTTGAGGATGATTGATAAGATTCTTTGTTTTTTTGGAATATATCATAGCAACCGTTGATGTGGGTTGTCACTTTGGTATGCCATACCATTGGTTTTAGATTTTGACAATCACCTTCTGAGGCCATGACTGATATGTATCGTGCCGATCCCATAGGTAGGGTTTACCGAATAAGGTGTTGAATATGGAAGGTGGTGCCATGTCACATAGTACTTCATATTCAAAATTCTTAATGAAGTATGTGAGTCGACATTGTCGTGTGATCCTTAGTTCCTTCCCATCCTTCATCCAACCAATATTGTAAGGTGTAGGATGTGGAGTGGTGAAAAGACCTAATTTCTTCACAAGATCTTCAGAAATGAAGTTCTTTTAGCTACCGTTATCCACAATAAGATGTAATGGATTGTTCTGAACCCATATCCATGTATGGAACAAGCGTTCTTGTTCCTCCTCATTGATGATGTTTAAGGTTGTTGGAGTGGTCGAGGTCGAATCCAAAAGAGTTGATGCATCTGGATCATATTCTACCGTGGTTTTGTCGAACAAGTCAGATGTCGATAATTTTTCCAAAAATGCCTTCCGAGATTTGCATTCTGACGTATCATGCCATGTTGAATTGTGATAATCACACCATTTCTTGGCAGGGGCTTGTTTGCTGCGATCCCTCTTGTCTTTCTGAAAGCTATTCTTTTGATGATCAAGATTTGGCGGAGTCGGTTGAGAAGGGTTCTTGAACTTGTTGGAGTCGAATGGTGACTTCTTGTTGGATGTTCGACATGTTGTCTTGTTTGTGAAATGTTCTTTTACTTTCTGTTTAGCTTCAAGCCTGATGGCATAATGAAATGCATCCGCACGCATACTGACAGTAAAAACTCCATCTCTTGCTAAATGTACGGGGATAAATCACTGACATACTTTATGACAGACAATTTCTCTTCTTCTTGGAAGCAAAGTATAGCCATGAGTTGATAGAACTCGTCAATGTAACTCTGTATGGACTGGTCTTTCCATTGCCTTAGCTGCTTCTACTTCTTATATTACTGTTCAAGGTTCTTGGGTGGGTAGAACTCCTTTTGGAAATATTCAAAATTTTTTAACCATGTGTCGATGGGGTCTTATTCTTTTTCCATATTTGTTGATAGATTCTCTCATCAGCAGTGTATAGAGGTTGACATCTTTAAGGACGCAATGCTGATCTTTTATGCTTCGGAGAGTTGATTCATTGCATAGTAAGATTCTAATTTTTGTACCCAATTGTCAACGAATTCTATGTCAATTTTTCCTTCAAGGTTCAATATGTATAGATTCATTTGCACTTTGAAGGGGCTAATTTTATCGGAGTGAGATTGCATCGAGGATTCCCCAAAGTTTGCACTGAATCTCATGAGAATCTCATTGAACTGGGAAAACATTTTGGTTCGCTAAAGAGCCATTTATTTTTCTATGAGTTTCTCTGTCTCGTCAGTTGCATGTCTATTTTCTGCTTCTTCGACCATCTTTTTGAAAGTCGAAGGAAGTGTATTCTTATGTTGCCGAGTTTGCGAGTGTGTTTGAACATGTATACATCAAATAACTTTGATGGAATTGATTATGTAACTTAAGCTCTAGAGAAGATCTTGCTCTGATACCAATGATCCAAGATGTGCCTAGGTACACGCTGGGGACAATAGTCAACAGAATGAGTCGAGCACTGTTATGGAGGAAGCATATAGGAATAATCACAAATAAGGAAACGCACTAGGTCGACAACAAATATACACATAGACAATATGAAATAATTCGAACCAATTTATTACTTCTGATCTATGAAAGATGGAGGAATCAGATAGATGCCTATATTACATAATGTACATGATTATATAGGATGCTAATATGCTTAGGTGACTACAAGCTACGTTTAGTTACAAAATAAGTTATAACGGTTCAGAAGTTCAACCGTTGCAGAGCATGTTGGTATGATGTATGTTGAGGTGAACATGTCGAGGAGGACCTATCAAGGAAAACCTGTCGAGGAGGACCTATTGAAGGAGAACCCGTCGAATGAAAATATTGAGGCGGACCTGTCGAAGGTGAACCTATTGGTTGCTGGTTGGATCGATACTAATCTACTCTAAAAATGAAAAAGAACACGAATACAATATAAAAATAGTTTTGCAGGTATTAAGAGAACAACAACTTTATGCAAAGTTTAGTAAGTGTGACTTTTTCAAAGATAATATTCAGTACCTCAGACACATAGTGTTCAAGGATGGAATCTCGGTTGATCCAGACAAGGTAAAAGCCATCATGGAATGGCCAGTCCCCAAGGATGTATCTGATATCAGATCATTCATGGGAATTACCGGATAATACCAAAAGTTTATTGAAGGTTTCTCTAATATTGCTTACCCCATAACCTCATTACACAAGAAAGTTAAAATGTTTGAGTGGACTAAAAAGTGTGAGGAAATTTTCAACAAATTAAAACACTTATTAAACACCGCTCCGATGTTAAAAATTGTTGGTCCATTCAAGGATTTCGTCGTATCTACTGATGCTTTTAATGAAGGGTTAGGTGGAGTCTTATTACAAGACAATTATGTGGTGGCTTATGAATCCATAAAACTAAAATATCATGAGAAAAACTACACGACACATGATTTAGAACTTGTTGCTATAATTCACACCTTAAAAATGTGGTGACATTACTTGATTGGAAGAAATTTTTTACTTATGTCTGACAACATAAGCCTTAAATATTTGTTTGATCAACACAATTTGAAAGCAAGACAAGTCAGATGGTTATCTTTTATAAGTGAGTATGAATTTGAAATAAAACACATTAAAATAAAATAAATAAAGTGGATGACGCTCTAAGTGGACCCACAAATTCATTGTTTGCAAGCAACAACTATGAATTTGATTTGGAAAATCATATTCTAAGAGCTGGAATTTTTGATAAAGAATATCAACTGTTAAAGGAAAATAATGCTAAAAACAAACAAAATCAAATAAAAACATATTTCAGCCTAAACCCAAGGTTTATTGCTGCAGAAAAACAGGTTGTACATACTAGACATTGCAGAAATTAAATTGACAGTCATGGATGAACTACATAAAAGACCATACTTGGGGCATCCTGGTTATCAAAAAATGATTACCATGATCATAGAAGATTTATTTTGTCCGAATATGACAAAGGAGGTGGCTGAATACTTAGCATGCTGCCTTGAATGTTAGCAAGTTAAAGCAGAGCATCAACATCCCGCAGGATTGTTACAACGAATGCCCATTCCAGAATGGAAATGGGAGACAATCAGTATGGAATATTTCATCACCGAAATGCCCAATAATTTTAGGCAACATGATTCCATCATGGTTGTGGTGGAAAAATTGAGAAAAGCGACACATTTTATACCTGTTAAATCTACCTACAAAGCTGTTAATATTGCATACATATTCATGAAATAAATATTCAGGTTGCATGGCATGCCAAAGGTAATAGTATCAGACAGGGGTGTGAAGTTTACAGGTAATTTATGGAAAGCCTTGTTTAAAGGCTTGGGTACCCAGTTAAACTTCAGTACTGCATATAATCCACAAACAGATGAGAAAACTGAAAGAGTAAACCAATTTCTATAAGACATGCTAAGAATGTATGTTATGGACAAACCAGGTAAGTGGGAGGACTACCTACACTTATTTTAATTTTATTATAATAATAGTTTCCAAGTTTCTGCAAGTATAAGTCCATTCGATATCTTATATGAGCGCAAGTGTAATACTCCAATATCATGGAGCATCCCTGTTGATAGATTAATGTTAGGACCTGATTTATTAAAGGAAATGGAGCTAACCATGAAACAGGCACAACAAAACTTGAAAGCTTCCCAAGGTAGACGAAAAGGCTATGTTGATCTAAAAAGAACTCCTAGAGAGTTCCAGGTGGGCGATCATGTATTTATAAAGGTAAATCCCAAGAAAATGTATTTAATATTGGCCAAGTATTCAAAACTGGAACCCAGGTATTGCGGGCCATTTTAAATTCTGGCTAGAGTAGGGTCGGTCGCGTACCAGTTGGCCCTACCACCAAATATCAAAGTTCATAATGTATTTTATGTTTCTATATTAAAAAAATATAGACATGAGAATTCTTATGTGATTGATTGGAATGTAATCTAAGTGGAACCCAAAGGAGACTTCCAAGTGGGGTCGGAGCGGATTCTTGACAGGAGAGAAATTTTACTCTAGAACAGTACCATTGGACAAGTCAAGGTGCAATGGAAGCTCCTTAGTTCGGAAGAAGCTTCTTGGGAGCTGAAAAGTAATATGTAGGAGGAATATCCATATTTATTCCAAGAAGATGGAATGGAAGAATGAAACAAGGTTATAATATCGAGGATGATGTTATATTCTAAGGGGAGGTGTATGTAACACCCCCATAATTAATTATTATTATTAATTCCACTGAAAATGCTTTATTATCATTTTATTTATTATTTTATTATTTTTGACAAAAAAGTCAAGAATAAAACATTTTTGTAATCAAAACAATTTTATTAAATAAAATATGTTGAAGGGGGACAAGAGTGGATATAGATGTTAAAAAGTGTTTTCTGACCCACAAGAGGAAAAATACAAGTGGAAAATACCACTTAGTGAGAACTCAGGAAGCATGAGGCATCATCCCCTAAAATCAGGTCACAACTCCTAGTTGAGTGTTAAAGAGCAGGAGGCTCATAAATGACAAAGTCCTAGGAATAATACTATATATTAGTATGTCCATGAGTAGCAAGAGGCTAGCCTTTGATGAGGATTAAACATCTATGTAATGCAAGAGATGGCGTATTGAGAATTTTCTCTTGTGGTTCAATGAACAGGCTCGGGGGTTTTGGAGAAAGTGACTTGGCTGCTCAGGGAGATTGGTTGGGAGGAATGACATTAACACTCTTGTTTTCCCAAAGCGTTGGTTCCAAGTTTATTCTTTACATTTTAATGTTGTAGATTTTAATTCTATAGAAATGAAGCAGCTAAATTCTATGCTTTCGACTATTCCAATACTGTATTTGTGTATGCTATATTAATGGAGTAAAATTTAGTTAGAACACAAAGTTATTTATATTTAACTATAATTTCCTAAATGTATACTTGTTAAATCATTTTACTTCCGTAGTTTGAATTTCATGTTTAGCTATTGGACTCCCAATAAATTTTGATCTTCTGCTATAGGTATAGATCTGTATTTTCTTCCTAGTTTTACAAATAGAATCCATTTAGTTTGCATATCTTCGAATTATTATTACAAGTTAACAATATATAATCTTGATGTTACGAATCATCTCAAATATCCTTTACGTTTTATTTTAAAGACAAATTATCGAACTAAATTCATAATGTATGGAAATCATTTAGATCTAAATCCTCCTATGCAAGTGCAAGTATCTAAGTCATGTTCATCTAAGAATCCCTGATGTAGATTAAATAATGCTAGAATCATAGATGTAAACTGTTAGCTTAGATAAAAAATACTTTTTAAATAATATTCCTAATATTATAACCTAGAAAATAGGTAAGTTAAGCATTTAACAAAAATATGTTACAGACAGAACGATTCATGGATCAAAGATCCTTAACCAAGTATTATATCTATACTTACTAACATATCTGACAATTGCATGGGAAAATCCTGGATTTATTTATATAATCGCATCACCAATCATGAGATCCAATTCCTTAAGGTTACATTAATGAACTATGTCTTGGAAACCATTAACTTTCCCTTAACAAGAAAATGTAATAAAAAGGACTAATCAACAATCGACGAAACAGATTGATAAATTAAGTATCAGTTATAGTTACAGAGGTCAATAACCATGGGTAAAACCCCACCGTAAATCAATAAGCTATCATAACTTCAACAATCCCAAGACCAGATCTTTTGGGATACCCAACGAGATCTTAAAGTCAAAAATGCATTACTTGGTTTAAAAATCATATTACTCCTTTCTATAGGAGGATCTACATTTTGTGTAAAACCCTAATGTGGATTCCAAGTTGAATCATAATAACTCATGCTAATAAATTATATAGTAGCAGTAAGGTATCACACAAAGGCTCCATACTCACGAAAGTTATGAGATCGAGTCCCATAGTTTTAATGAAAAAGCACATAATACATTTCAAAACAGAGATGTTAACAAACAAAAGGATTTGTGGGCCAATATCTATGCACACACAAATAGACAGATCCAGCCTAATGCAAGGCATATTTAAAATTACAAACCAGAACGAAATGTCTTTCATAATCCACGATAAAAAACAACGTATGACAACATAGTAGTATTAATTTATTACAGAGGCAGAGCCTTGGGCTCTCCAAAACTAGAAATCCATACCTAAGAAAGTCATGGGATCGAATCCCATATAGTAATTTAAAAATACATAAATACATTATAAACCCAACATTGGATTTCAGAAAAAGGAAGTAAGCAAAAATGTATTTCTTTACATGACCATAAGACCATCCATGATGGAGGCCGATGGTTTTAGTATAAACCCCATATCGATTTCTTAAAGCAAGTTAGATGGCCGTAATACCATTTGAATAATGGTTACCATTGCTACTTAGTACGTTTAATTTAGTCCTTTAATAAGAAAAGAGAAAAGCTACAAAACAATAATAATAACAGTTTTAAAAACCATTAAAAGTTATAGGAAGTAAAACCATCGAAGATGGTAGCCTAAATCAGATTAATACACAGGCATAAACCCTCAATCTCCACCACAACGAAAGCTGTACAAAAATCCTTTAACACTGAGAACAAGAAACTTATCTTAGAGTTGCAATCACCAGTGGAAGCCTCATGACCCTGCCAATGGGTCCTGTAACCACCAAAACAAAATTTGGGTCAATGAACTATAAGCATACCAAGAAGGTAAAAATCACTTGTACTCAAGATTGATTTTTAGGTTACTTACCAAGGTGTTCTAAGACGCAGGCCTGGGAGAAGGTGACCCTGTCACCTTCCTCCTAGCACCAAAGTCTACAAACTACCGAAAGATGTTAAGTTTTCACTTTTGAAAGAACCTTCCTAAACTAAAATGCAGTCAGGGGCATATTATCTTACATTAAGGTTGGTTATGGGTGCCCAAGGGTCAGCTCCTCCTAGCGCCCTTATCCCTCTAGTTCTGCATAAAATGAAGGAAGTGATAATCAGTAAAGGAAAAACCATAAAATAAATTATACCGAGCTAAATCACAGTAACAAAATTCTTACCTATTTTTAGCAGACTATGCTCCAATCTGAAGGAGACCAGAAAGAAAATCCACCGGTGAAGTTAAAACCCAGAATCTCTGTCACCTTAGAAAAAAACCAAAACTAGTAAGCATGAGAACAAGCTCTCGGAGGAAAACAACCAGTTACAGAGTTCGGCCCTCGGCCAGACCTCTGACAAAACCAAACCATAATAACACAGCCACAAACCAAGTAAAAGCTCATTTCAAACCCTACCAGCTCGCATCATTATCACCATCTAGGTGTAGGGAAGATGAAGGTCCATACTGCCTCGTGGGCCTGTCTGTGCTACCAACTCACAACCACTCCACGTTTTTATTACAAACCAAAAATTTCCTTTAAATGTGCATGAACAAATCCATGGCAACCATAATTGGAAACCAAACCTTAGTTATGGAACATATTGCCATAGTACTAATTAACACATCAACATCATATTCCAAACGAACTTTAGAACCTTAGGTCAACCATGATACATGTTCATCATGGTACTTTAAGTTTATACAACCTTCTACATATGGGTTGGACTAATGCCATCATGATCATGGCTAAGTCACTCCTTTCCCTAAGGTTTGGGAAGTGATATTTATATAAGAGTTAGGATATAATAATAACATTTGAGCCTTATAATAAGCATGACCAAGAGTATAAGCATGAAAATAATATGACTAAAAACCATAAAAAACCATAACACATTTGTGATATTAATTACACCACAGAGGTATAGGGCCTCTCCAAATGCAGTAAACTAGATTGCGTTTCCTTGGTCAAATAACCCCATTTTATTTTCAAACCAATAAACATCTGCAGGGCAAGCATGCTTGTGTAAAATCTAAGTCTCATACTTAGGGGTGGGTCTTACATATGTGATAAGGCCATGTCTTATAAAAAACACTTTCAATTTAAACGATAGGTTGGGTCAAGACAAGTATAGTATCCCACGCCTTAGGCTAGACCAGCCTAATGTAAAGACAAAACTTAAAATAAATAGAGGTAAATAAAAGTACATCACCTGAAGGAATGTGGCAGAAATTTCTGAAGGAACTAACCACCTTATTCATCAATATTCCTATCATAAACATCAGGATAACAAATATTCAATTCAACAGTAAAATATATTTTGGAATGCTGCTAAAGCAAAGACAGAAATAACACGTAAAAAAAAAATTGTGTACAAATTTTGGGTGTGTTATAGCGGGACTACTATTGCGTCCTCCTCTAGATAAATCTCTACCTATGCCTCTAGAGTTATATCTCCCTGTGCCTCTTCCACGACTCATGGATGATTGTGTGGCAAATGAACCTTCTAATGATGTATTTTATCTGCTGATTCTATGTTCATAATTGATGAGTGAGGCTTGTAGCTCATCAATTGTAAACTACGACATGTCTTTGTTTTTTCCCAAGGTCACGGCCAAGGATTAAAGTTTATGGGGAAGGATTCTAAGAACTTTTTCAGCAACCCTTCTATCTTCTATATTCTCTCCATGATATTTCAGTAGATTTATCAACCCAATAACTCGAGTATAAAATGAGTCCACTGACTTTGTGTCTTTCATTGACAGATATTAAAATCTCTTCTAAGAATATACAACTTAGAAGTCTTTACATTGTCCAAGCCTTGATAGGCGGTTTCCAATGTGTCCCATGCCTACTTAGTAGTATTTGCATCTGCTACTCTTGGGAGTATGCTTTCATGCATGGATTGATGTATGCAAAACAAATACTTTTCGTCTTTCTTCCTCCATTCCCTTTGGGCATCCTTCTCAGCTTGCGTGAGATTATTGTATGCTGCATGATATGTTGGTTATGTATATCCATTTTGGACTATCTCCCATACATATTGAACTTTGAATAAATCCTTAATTGTTAGAGACCAATATTCATAATTCTTTCCCGAGAAAATTGGAGTTTGTAAACGCGACATGTGTTTACCAAAAGTGGAAGCCAATTTTACTTTCCTTAGAAAAATAGTTTTTCCTTTTAAGACAAGGTTTCTTTCCTAAACTCACTCTGATACTAGATCTTGGTAATGAACCCCCATTAGGGTTAACTTGAGTTACCATGTAGTGATAAATTTTATTTTCTCTTTACTTTTGAATTTTGTGACCAAATTACTTGCGAGAGGATTTCACTGTGACAAATATTTAATGCGACATATATTTTTACTGTGATGGGGATTTACTACAACAGACAAGTCTGCAACATACTTGTGTGGGACATAGTTTACTTTTGGTGGAGACACTTTTTAGGGCCTTTTCACCTGAGACAGTTTTACCTCGAAAAACACCCACTTTACTTCGACGGGGTTTTATCGTGACAAGATTTACCCACTACACAATTTTGGTTGTGACCAACTCCCACTTCTCGAACTTTTATAAAAATATTTCTTAGTCTAAATACTTATATAAAAAACTTTTCAATGACTGGTAACTTGGGATAAACCTCAACACAACTATATTGAGACAGACTCACAATATCATATAACCAAAGCATTAAGGAAGACTTGTGTCGAGCACTCTGCGGATAAAAACTCAAACTTTTACACGGTGAAATATTTGTGGATTCTTTATGTCTTTCACTAAATGGTAAATGTAAAAAAAATTTACTCAATTAATTCTGGAGAATATGTGTAGCTAAATAAAACATATATTCAACCATAAACTATGGATTTATATGTATTGTGGGGACATAACAAAGAACTATAGCCGAAAATACAAACTTTTAAATTTACAAGAATATTTCACTTTTACAGAGATTCGGCTCTCAACACTTTCCAAAAACACAGAGCTTGAGCTCTTGAACTCTCCATAGAGTTTTTTCTTCTTCTTCTCATTTCTCCACACACTTACACGCTTCTCTCTTTCTTCTCTTCTCATTATTTTTCATTTTTTGTTCTTCTACTTATATAGAGACTAAAATTTTGCTTCTCTTGGAAGCTACCGACTTACATTAAAAAATGTAATAAATATCTACCTAGAAACTTAATCTTCGTAAATTCAATTTGAATGATTTATATATGAGAGACGTGAACTCTTCATTCTGTCAGACTGTCTGATAGAAACTGACCTACTACAAGCTCTGATAGGATTGGCTCACACCTGATACAGATATGTGATTAATTAATATTTCCAACATTTACAACATATCTCAACCTTAGACCCAATCGAAAAAATTAGTGTAGTCCAAAATTTTTGCGCTCCTTGGATAGTAGATGAAGTACCATTTTGTTATTGATCCACCCTTCTGGTTCGATCCTATATAAAGCCTTGCATGTTCCTAATTTTTTTTAGGTAAGGACAATGTTAATCCGCACATTGTTCCTCTACATTGGGGGTTTATCCAACTGGTTCATGCGATTCAATGTTTCCATACTTAGCAACTCCTAATCCAACTCTGTATCCTTTATTAAAAGAATACAAGCATCCTTTAAGTTTCTACCACTTTCCATCATTGTCATTTGATTTTCCAAATACACAATCCAGAAAAGGATATCTACCTGCACCTCTACATTCTTGTGCAGGTATCTAAATCCTTGGCCAAATGAAATTTTACATTTTTCCACATGTTTAAAAGATATTTATTGGGAATTTGTTCATTACATGAAACCCACCCATGTTGAGATTAAAAATTTAATTTTGGTACATGAGTAAAGTTAACTGAATTCTAAATATACATGGTTGAATTCAACAATATTTCCTACAGATACATATCAAAATTTAGTTTTTGTATATTTTATGTTAAAACGTCATTATTGATGAGTGTATATTTGAACAAGTTCATTGAAGGGGAATATTAAAACCAAAACGTTAATTTTTTTTTACTAACACTAGTTGGAAGTATCAAATCAGGTTGAAAAGGAATTTGTAGAGAGATAAAAATGTAATCTAAAATATTTCTCATCAATCCACCTCAACTTCTAACTTCCCTACCTACCTAACTCCCTCTACGCTTTAGGAAATTGAGGTTGCTTCATGATGTGTTATTCTGTGTAGTAATATTGAAAACTGTTCATCTTAAAATTGGACCAATTTCTTCATAACCTATGAGAAAAGAGGGAATATTGAACACATTAGCTTGCAATTTCCATGTGATCAACTTTTGTTGTAAATATTAAGTTCTTTGCATTTATTGTAAATATTAATTGCTTATATGTGGTGTCATTTAGGATTAATATATTGTCATAGTGTCTTTTAATGCCATGCTTATCTTCTGTTAGTCATGTCAGTTATCAAGTAAGGCATCCAAATAAATTTATGTCTCTCATTGGTAATTAGACTAGTTTCTTTGTAGATAGTAGGAAGTTAACATAATATGACAAGTGCATGTAAGGGCCTTTCCACTATTTAAAGGTCTTCACTTCTCATGCAAGGGATAAATTGATTTTTCTCTAATTTAATAGAAGTTTATGTTTCTTGAGGATGTCTTGTGTTCTCTTGTATAGTACTGAGAAAATTTGATCATTTTTCTTGTTTTTCTACATCTATGTTTGGTTTTCTCTTATGAATACCCCTATCTTTTTCAAATCATGGTTGGTTCAATTGAGGTCAGTGCTAGAGGTGGAACGCCTTGGTATCCAAGATGAGGGATGAAGGTGCACTACAAATCACTCTTGCATGCACATTTGTAGATCTCAGAAAAAAAAAACACTTTCTAAAAGGCGTTGGAGAGTCCAAGTAAGCATTGGAATAATGATGCTAAGATCAATAAATAATTAAAAAGTGAAAAACACCTAGTTGATATTGTATGAGATCATCACCATTGATGAAGATTACACCAGAATTGATAAGTTGGATATAATATTAGAAGGAAAGGACAACGATTCAATATCGAAAGGGTGACAACTTAGTAGCTAGTGACAACTATTGGGAGTAGTATCCAGTCTGAATTCGTTGAGAGCTTGCAAGAACCACATTCAAATCTGAATAACATGTATTGATTAATTATGGTGTGAGACCGTTGTTCAATTCATGGTTGTATTCCTCTACTCATACCTTGATATTTGTCAATTAATTGAGAAATTATGGTGTCTCATATATATATATGAAATAACGAGTCTTAGATTCCGAGTATATATGAGGAATCCAATAGATCTGTGTATAATTGGATTTTATTGCAACTCAAATCATTTCAAGAGAAATAAACCATTATTTTGGATGCAAAGAATAAACGATTCCCTTTACATTATGCTAAAGTGATCCGCTTTCTTGCAAAACAATCCATTACATTTTGACAGCCAAAATTTCACCTCATGTTAGTGCATCCCAAACTAACTTGCATTCATTTGGTCATCTTATCAATGGCCTTTCATGAATTAGGGTTCCCTTAAAGTTTGCAACTTTTCCTTCTCCCTTATCAAAATCCAATTACATTTCATATATATACCAATTATTTGGTAAAACTTAGTGGAAACTAGCTAGACCATGATTTGGTAAAACTTAGTGGAAACTAGTTGAGGTCTAACGTTGTCTCTTGCGATCACATTACTAGCAGGTTATGGGAAGATATGAGCCAATTTCACCCTCATCATTGTGTCATTTAAAAAGTTTATTGTTCTTATTAAACAAATTTCAAAATATCTTTATGATTTAGATGATGATTAGTTGGTCAATAGAGAAAATTTGGGCCAGTTAAATTTTGTTATGGATCTTCATGTAAATCTAATCGGCCACTCTCTTCATGGTCTGATAAGAGGCTTTATAAAATTTGAAGCCACTTTCAAGTCTTTTGCAAGCATAATAACCCTAGACATGTTTTCCATATTTACAATTGGAACCCATATAATGGCATACATAGTAATTTGAAGAGCCTATTTGGTCATCACTTTCTCTCTTTTATTGGTATCATTTAGGTTTTGAAGTTTTGCAAAATAAAAAGGGCATCATACTTATTTAGTACTCTTATTTTCCAGAACGAGTAATAGAGGTTCCATTAAAATTTATTGCATGCCATTGAATTAAATCGACCTTGATTTTTATTGTATTCACTTAGGTTATGCATGCATCAACCTGAGTTTTTAAATGGTTGATGGTGGACGAGTTGCATAGTTAGTTTCAAGGAAAACATAGGAACAAAAAGAGGAAAAAATGTTATATTTCTTGAGAGGGTTGATATTTAGATACCTTAATTGATGTTTATTGCAGGTGAACAGAATCAGAGAATTGCAACAAAACAAAAAAAATGTTGCTACACATACAGATGGCCCAGATGTGAGCCTCGTTCTTTCAAGTTGTGCAGTTTTGTTATTGCTATGGAAGCTTATATTATATATAGTAGTGAAACAAACCACTTGAAAAGAACAAGTTTTAAAATCAACAAGTTAACAAGTTATGGTATGTCAAAATATTACGTTTCAATTCGCAGTCCTCTTTGTGCTTATCCTGTGTTAAGGTCCTTATCTGGGATGTTGATATGCAACCAAATCGTCAGGATTCTCTTGGGACGACAGTTTATTTTCTATATTTGGTTTGTTTTCTTCCTCATTTCTTTCTACAAAACATGTTTGTTTTATAACAATGCAATTTCTTTCGTCATTATATGCGCATATAAATACTTTTCAAAATATTGGATGCAACATGCTTTTTTTGGAATATTTCTAGGTGTAGAATTGACACTCAAGTTATGCCCTAATCTCATGAGCATGTATTTAGTTTACATATCCATTCTTTTAGAATTAAAATTTACTATATTACATGAGTTTAGGTGTAAGATTGCATCTGCTACTGGTTTTTCATATTTGGTTCAAAATTGCAACTTATGATATAAAGACAAGAAATGTGATTTTTCTATATGTTATCATATTTCCAGGTTTTGACTAGACATAAAGATAATGTTGAGTTTGCACTTTCCATGAGTACCAGTGCAACATTTGTGCTTTCTAGAGGTCAGAACTCTTTATCTTTATAAAAGTTTAATATAATTGAATTTTATTACAAAATCAGTGAGGTAAAATGTTTTGTTAGTTATTTGTATTTTCCCCCATAGGTAGGTTACATACTTTGGATGAGTTATCTTTCAGTATCTTGTCTCCAGAGCGCATCATCAGCATTTCCTTTGATGTTGTATCCTCTAATTCTACTTGCCAACTATTGTCCTCTAATTCTTCCACATATCCTTTACCACAAACCTGACATGTGATGGTGTCCTATTCCTCCTTTGGTTCTTTTCGTTTTCCTTTCTCACACCTTAACATATTGACTCTATTCTTATCCATGCCAATATTTATATTTCCCTTGATAATTGTTTATTTATATGTGTCTGTGTGCTCTGTTTTCACTTCTTTTCATTAGAGAGAATTTGAGGTAAAAAATGGGCCTCAAAAGGACCAAAATGTACTATAAAAATCAACCAATTACATTCTAGTAGATGACATCATCCCCCATGGTTGAGGTGGCATTGCATGAGTTAAGAATGCTTATTTGTCACATTTTCTATGGTGGATGAAAACCCATAGTTAACCAAGGTAGTGGTACAAGTACTTTTAAGTCATAAAGTGAAGTACTGACAATAAAAGTCATTTCACATTTTCTCATAAAATAATATTATTGTTATTTTCAAGTAAAGTATTCACAATTCACTTTTTCATAAAATAATGTTATTGTCATTTTCAAGCAAAGTAGTCATAATTCATAAAAATGTCTTTTCACATTTTTTTATAAAATAATATATTGTCATTTTCATGTTTTTTAATTTTAAATTATATATTCACTCANTATATATTTGTAGTACATCTCTTAGGAGGCCCATTTTTGACCTCAAATTCTCTCTAATGCAACCATATTTTTGTAAATTCATTTAGTGTGGAATAACCATTATTCATCTGTGATATCATTTTCCCATACCTATTGTTTCACCTGTACCTCCCTCTAGAATGCCTATGGATTCTTCTTTTCTATCTCTAGTAGCATGTCTTGTCTAATTTTCATGAATTTGCTTTTCTGAAGCTTTACTCCTTGTTCGCATATCATGAGATTCTTTCAATTTTGGTGTTGTTTATAGATTTATTAGAAGAGTGACATAATTAAAAGGCAACTCTTTCTATTTTGGAATAAAGTTTTGTGATCGAGATGTTTGTTTGAAAAACTCCTTTTATTTGTGTAGCTTTAAAAATATTAATGTATTTGAAATATTCTCTTATCTAACTATTTTTTAATAAGAGCGGAATGGTATGAAGATTGTGCAATTGACGGTATAGCTTGAAAAAATAGACATAATGAGTAAAACTAGAAGCTCCTTTAATATTGTTGCAATGACGGATTTTTGAATGGTTATTAACATATTATTGTTGTTGTGGGGTTTAAGTTACATTTAATGTGCTACTATTACAATGCATGCTTTATAAAGTTATTGTAATTTACTATTTTTGAAATGATGCGCCATTTATCCCTTTATAGAAGATGGATATGCACAGAGGAAGACGTGTAGCATTAATGGCATCCAATCTTCATTTCAGTTATAAGAAATCCAGACAGGTGATGATCTTATAAGTAGAAAGTGATCCAACTACATCTTATGTTTGGTGTTACTCTTTATTTATGCTTAAGACTTTCAAAAATAAGATAATTTAAGGTGCCACTTGGAACAATTATGTGAAATTTGTATTAGACAATGAATTTTATGTAATTTTTTCCCTTGTTGTATCCTATGAAATTGAACTTTTTGGAGCAGATTTTGCATGGTGTATCATTCACAGTTGATCCAGGTGAGAGCATCGCAATCTTGAGACCAGATCTGGTAAATCTAAAGTTGTGAAGTTATTATTATGCATTTATGATCTAAATAGTGGTGCTTTATATATGGATGGCCATAATATATGCTCCCTTAAGAAGGTAATTAACATATACAATATGACTTTTTTCATGCGAGTTTCTTTTGGAGTTAGGTTCCATACTTATACAAAATAGAGTTCTCCCTTGCCTTTGTTGTGACCATAGAACTTTTTGAATGAAACCATGCTTGTGCCTTATATCAATGATGTAAAATTGTATAATATATTCTATTAAAGGGTGCTATATCAAAGGAAGAGCACCTACCTTATAGGCATGAGGTTCGTTGTTCGATTCCCTCGTTCCCTATATATATTATGAAACTATTAAAAATAGATAAATGGCTGCTACAAAATAGAGATAAATGACCCAAAATATGACCAAAATCCACATATAAACGACCATGGGTGGAAAATTAAGTGTCATTGATCACACTACAAAAAAGTGGTCATATTTAGTTTGGTCATTTATTGCTTATCTTGTGGTAATATATTTGGTCATTAATTATGACAATTAATGACAAAAAATATGACCAAATTAATGACCAAATATATGACTAAATATATGACCACAAGATAAGCTATACATAACCAAGTTAAATATGACCACTTTTTTGGTTGCATAGTCAATGGCCACTAATTTGCCATCAGTGGTAGCCAAATCAAAAGCGGTCATTTATATGTGGATTTTGGTCGTTTTTTGTCATTTATCTCTCATTTTGTACTAGTGATTGCTTATATGTGAGAAAAGTTTGCACTATAAAATAACAATATTACATAGTTCTTAAACTTAGCAAAGTAACAAAATAATTTCTACACATTTATGCCTTAGAATTGAAGTTCATCTCCAAACAAACTCATTATCAATGACTTATTCTCATTAAAGTTCAATGGAAAATTCTACAAAAGTCCACAATAAAAAAAACTACTTCTCTCTAGCACAAATTATTTATTTATCTAAAATGCTTGATGGCTCTCGGTCTTCCACTTATCCCACTTATTCAACTCTTGGATACCCGTCCTTAACCTTTCAAATCCCTCTTACATTTATCCTTTTTTTTCCGGAATTTACTCACATTATTTTTCCTAAATTTAACATAATGTGAGAGTTATTCGTACAATGTTTTATTTTCCTCTCAAAACTTTTCATAACCCTTGGTTTGAGGATAATGGACTCATAATTGCAATTTATTTTCCCACATACATGATATGCAAAAAAGGACTGGAACTAAATATATTTAATGGTTAAGTGCTCATTTTTCAACTTAGATACACTTATGTAAACAAGTGCTCCTTCAAAATCCATAGTTAGTACATTTCATAACAACATGACATTACTTCATTCCTTTAAAAATCAAGCATTTACTGTCAAAACCCCAAAATTTCGTAAAAAATTAAAAATTTTAAGATAACATAAAATGTTGAATATGCAGTTTACTAAATGCTAGCGGTTAGCGGAAGATGAAACAGTCTAACGTTTAGTATTAATCATTTTCATATTATGTTAATTAATACAGCTTTCATTTTCGTAATGTATATAAGATTGACTTGCATACAGTTTTCTTTCAATTTTACTAATAAGTCTACCTTTTGGCAAGTAGGTGAAATCTATCTTTGAAATCTTGGTCTTACTTAGCATTTATGATAATGCAGATGGACTGTTGGTTCTTACAGGTTCAACAGGTAACGATCGATCAATAAGAAGTTTAATTCATAAGGTAGCAAGAAGTATTTCTGTTTGCAAGTTAATATGCTAGTAAATAAGCTGATTAATCTCAGATAAACTCTGATGAGGTAAAGTAATTTGTCTTCTATAGTTTCTGTTTCTAAGACAATATGCAAAGTTTAGATATAAAGGTTGTTATCTTTATCAAGATTAGCGAAACAAAAGATACTTACTGTGAGCTTTAAGCTCATATTCTTAGTCATACATTTACTTCTATTTTAACATGCTTATCTCACAAATGTTATGTTTTAAAAATACTGTCTCTTATTCATGGAAGTACTCCTATCAATCTCGATAGTAAAGACTTCTAATAGAGAACTTGTTTCCAATTCGTCTCTATCCTGCTTAGCCATGGAATTTATTAAGCTGTTATTGTATGTGAGATTGCTAGTCATCAAGTTATGAATTTTAGTACTTGAATCATTGTTTGCTACTTGTAAGATTGCAACTATGAACAATACCACCTTACTCTAAAATGTGCCAATATCAATGTTACTTGCATCCTGTAACAGTCTTCTATCTGGAAATTTCCATGCCATTGTATATACAACGCCTTATAAATAGAATACTTCCTACCACCATTTTTATAAGTTTAATTAATAAGAAACCACATTATCATTTGTTATTCCTATAATGTATAACCCTTGTGCTTGGTTAAAACCATAGTAAAATTACTATTACCATGATGCCTCACTCAATATAAGTCGTAGTGTATTCTAACTACTATGGCAGGTTTTACTAAGAACTTCTATTCTAAGGTCTATATCAAAGAGACATTAAATTAAAAACTCATATATTCTAATAGAATCCAATTATGATCTATTGAGTTTGTAACAAATAATAAGGTTCATTATTAATGTCATTAGCAAGTCGAGCATACAATACTTTATTTGTAAAGGGTTATGCTAAGGTTGATCCTTGTCATTGTTTATTGTCATTTAAAAAAAAACGCTTTTACTCTATAGTCAAATGACATAAGGAAATTACTAGGAATTCTAACTAACTTTAAACCATCGATTTCAAATGACATGGCTTAAGCTCCTATAATCATTATAATTATTTTAAGTCGATTTGCATGGTTTCAAACGAATTGTTAATGGGATAGTTTATGCTATGGTCAACCTTGGGATATTACCATGACAAGGTTTTTATGACCCAACTCTATGGTCAACGACAATAAATCATTGTTAATGAAACATCACCGACATCGATACTATTGAATATAGTTATGTTTCCATTTATGAATATATGTATATCCATTTCAATAGTTATTTACATAATTGTTTTATTGATTAATGCAACAATAATTTGATTATTGTACGTAGATGGACTATGGACTCGACCCTTGCATTGTTAAAATAATTTGAGGGCACGTGGTCACCTCCTGTCCATGCATTGGCGATATAAAATACTTGCAAACCCTATTCACTTTGTCATTTTCCTCTGAATTTTTTGCTGGCATGCGGGCTGCTCTGTGTAGTTTCCATGGTGGCCGTGAGGGCTGTTCCTCTACTTGCTTGATCTAAAAATTTTGTTTAAAGTTACTGTAGTTTCCAGAACTCAGTCTTTGATTGCAAACCTTCGTGGTTGTGAACCATACAACGCGAGTGTTCTCTTTGTTTGTGTTTGGCTCTCAGCCTATCCATAGCTTGGTCCTGTTCTCCTCGTGGCCTGTCACGACTTTGCAAAGCTAAAGCTTCTTTCTCACTGTTTGTACTCCACAGTTAGCATAGGGTTTGGAAATTCTTGTGTGTACATTGCGCAGCTGGTGATAGTCTCTTCGTTGCTTGATAACTCTTTTGTTTACAGGTAGAAATATCTTAGTTTTTATTATGTAGACTCTGTCAAATTATGAACACAGTTTAGGTTTTTTTTAATGTTATTGAACTAAGCCCTGAACTAATGCTCGGTAAAATGCTTGTAGAGGAACCCGTGAAAGTTCCAAGCTTCGGTGGAAGAATACATGATGATTGTCTTCAGTGGCTCGTGGCTCTAACTGGTAAGCCCTGAGTTCAAATGTGTTTTTCCCTACTTGTATTGAGGGTTGTTGATGGAGATAATACAGGGCTTGGAAGCCTGTTTCGGTTTCTTGCTGGTTAATAGGTTTTTAATATGATGATGCTTTACAGTTTTTACTTGTAAACCCTTGCAGTCATGCAGGGTAATACCGACCTTTGAGCCATGACATGTATGTAGTTTTCTTGACTTGTAAAAATGGATTACAACCTTACGGCTTGATCATACTCTGGTTTTTAAATTAAAAGGTTTTCTCATGTATTTATAGTTTTTACGTGGCTCCTGTTTTTGATTACTCTGTTTATATAATTTGACTCGTAAATGTTAATACTGTAAAGTAAGTTTTCTTCTTAACTGTCAGTGGAGTACATTTACTGTTAATAATATTTCTTGTAAGTAAATATTGTTATTGTAAAGACTGTAGGTCAGTTGTAATGTAAAATTTATATTTTTATGCTTACCTATTCATAATATAATAGTTAGGGTTTAATGGAATGAAAACCTTGTATAAATGTACTCTTAATTTAATTATTAATTGAGCACTGTTTTCTGTTTGTTTCTATTTGTTTATTACAGGAGTATTGAAGTTTATTAATGTGCTTATGAAGCATTTTTAAAATAAAAGAGTTTACAAATATGCTATTAAGTTTTTGAGATAAGACTATACTCAGTCTATGCATAGATTATAGTCTTCTAGTTTAATTTGTTTACTGAGTTACCAATGTATATGTTAAAACTTTTATAAATACATTTATAAAAAAAAATAAAAGAAAAGCTAGGGTTTCGACCCTCGATTATATGGCACACTTTACAAGCCTTTTTGTTAAATATAAATTAGTTTCTAAATATGATATTTTAATTTTATTTTATCTAATGTTTATATTTATACTTGTTTTTACTTACTATTCTGTAGCTTTGAAGTTATTCAGAGCTTTGTAGAGAATAGAACATTAACTCTGTGACTATGTTTACTTTTCATAAATAAGGGTTTATATACCTAACCCTAATCTAGTTTGTATTAAGTAATAAATTAGAATTTATTAAATAGTTTATAAGATATATTGTATGGTTAATAACTGGTATAAATACTTAACTGTTACCTTCAAATAAACTTTTGTTTGTATCAGTATACTAATACTTTAACTCTAGTGTAGTTTTACTGTTTCTTTTCTGCATTTTTTTTTATTTAGTTATACTTAAGTAAAAATAGTAAACACAATTAAATCACAACACTATTTTTTCTCCGTAATATTTTAAACATTGAAATAAAATTACTTTGCTATCTACAGTTACACAATCCCATCTACTATTTTCATTCTCTTATCTACTTAAAGCATTCTATTTGTGCTAGAACACGACCCGATTTCATGGTGTGGAAAAGCACAGTTTCAAAATTTATTTTCATTCTAACACATTATTCTCTAAACCCATTTCATTTCTATAACAATCTAATAAAAACACTAACTCAAACATTTCACAAACTGAACTGTTAACATTCACATAACAGTTAACTAAGATTTATTTAATTAACACAGTAAAAAAAATAACTTAGAACCTGTTGAGGATAGATGACAACAGCTTTAGGAGGCCGTTCCTCCCTACCAATCTCCTGGAGAGCGCTCAAACAACGCTTCCTCAGGACCCTCGAGCCTGTTCCCGGTCTTCTTGGCTGAGAACTGGTGGAGAATGCAAACAGTAGAACCCTCTGTCAACTGACTAGTTCAATACCTCAGTAAATACTTCGCTCTCAGCAGTATGATCTTCAGCTTAAAAGCTGCAGTAGATCAATCAACAGTTATCCCCTCAAACACTTTCCAAATTTCCCTTCCATTGAATTTCTCTGAAGTATAGTCATTCAAACTGAATGATCACTTCTCTAGAATGAGCAGCCTCAACTCTCTTACTTGGGAATTTTTATAAAGATTGCCTAGGTCTTTTGGGTCAGTTTTCATTAATTGAGCCACCTGCTGTGATTCCACTTTCTTGGGAAATCATTACCACAAATGTAGGGAGTTGCCACTTGCAACAGTTGGAAGTGGTTTGAGGATGCTTCCACATGTCAGTTTTCTCTCCACCCAGTCTCCTCCACCAATTTGACCAGTAAACACTCTTTTAACAACTCTCCTAAAGCTGTTGTCTCCTCATTTATTGATTTATAATAAAATATTCAGAATTTACATAAAATATCCTTGACCCCACTTGGTCATCAATTACAACTTAGTATAAAATTTAACATATTGTTCCTCAATAATATAAAATTGTTTTTTTTGCAAAATTGGGGTATGTGACATACACACCCCCTTAAATTATAGCATCGTCCTCGATGTTATTTATTCTTCGTCCTTAGAATTCCCTTGAAACAGAAATGGATATGCATCCCGCATATTACTTTCCAATTCCCAAGTGGCTTCCTCTGGACTAAGGTGCTTCCATTGCCCCTTCACGTGACCAATGGTGCGGTTCCGAAGTGTGATCTCCCTCTTCCTGAGGATACAGTTCGGTTCCAGCAGAAAATCTCCTTCTGGTTCCACCTGTACATCATTCCAGTTAACAACATGAGTAGCATCATGAACATAATTCTTTAATACAGAAATGTGAAAAACATTATGAACTCTTAAATTCGGTGGTAATGCTAATTAATAAGCTACCTGTCCAATCCTGGACAATATTTCAAATGGACCATAGTAGCGAGGTGCTAGTTTTGCACAACTACCCAACCTTAGAGAAATCTTTTTGGGTCTCACCTTGATGAACACATGTTCTCCTACCTGAAACTCTTTTGGAGTTCTTTTAAGGTCTGCTTGACTCTTTTGTCGATCTTGCGCAGTTTTTAGATTACCTTGTACCTGCTTTATAATTTCTTCCATTTCTTTCAATAGTTCAGGACCTAATACTAATCTGTCCATCGGATTAATCCAAGAGATAGGAGTGCTACACTTCCTTCCATACAAGATTTCAAAAGGACTAAATCTGGCTGAAGCTTGATAATTATTATTATAAGCAAATTCCACTAGATGCAAATAATCCTCCCATTTACGTGGCTGATCCTTTACATACATTCCTAGTAAAACTTCCAGTACTTGGTTTACTCTTTCAGTCTATCCATTAGTTTGAGGATGTAACGAAGTACTAAAATTTAGTGTAGTGTTTAATCCTTTAAATAGAGATTTCCAAAAGTTACCTGTAAATTTAGGGTCTCGATCTGAGATTATAACTTCCGGTATCCCATGTAGTCGAAAAATTTGCTTTAGAAAGATATCAGCTATGTTTGCAGCTTTATACATAGTTTTAACAGGTATAAAGTGGGTTTCTTTACTCAATTTGTCAACTACTACCATTATAGAATCATTTAAATTCTAATTTTTAGGCAGTCCAGTAACAAAATCTAGACTAATCATCTCCCATTTCCAGCTAGGAATGGGCAGTGGCTGAAGTAATCCAGCTGGGTGTTGATGTTTGGTTTTTACCTGTTGACATTCAAAACACCTAGCGATATATTCTTCCAGTTTAGTCTTCATGTTTGGCCAAAAATATTATTTTCTTAACATAGTTATAGTCTTCTGATAAACTAGATGGCCTGAGTATGGATTTTTATGGATTTCATCTAAAATTAATAACTTAACTTTAGGTACATTAGGTACATACATTCTGTCTTTATACAGTAAAAATCATTTTTCATTCAAATTGTAACCTTTACTTAAACTTTTGGTTGAATTTTCTTTCGTTTTTGCTTGTAAATTTTGATAAATTTTATCCTGTTGTATCCCTACTTTACGCTATTCTTCCAGATCTGTTGAATAAGTGCTGATAACTGCTGCAAAGTTCATCCTTGTATTTCTACTTAATGCATCGGCAACTTTATTTTCTTTCCCTTTAATGTGCTGAATTTCGAAATCATACTCACTTAGAAAAGCTAGCCACCTAGCTTGTCTAGCATTCAGATTAGGCTGATCTAAAAGATATTTTAGTCCTTTATTATCGGTCATTAGAATAATTTTTCTTCCAATTAAATGATGACGCCACATCTTTAAACCATGTATAACAGCAGCTAATTCCAAATCATAAGTTGCATAATTCTTTTCATGAATTTTTAATTTCCTAGACTCATAAGCAATAACATGCCCTTCTTGAGTCAATACTCCACCTAAACCATCATTGCAGGCGTAAGTACACATTACAAAATCTTTATTTGGATCAGCTATTCTTAAAATAGGTGTGCTCGTTAATAAAGTTTTTAACTTTTTAAAACTATCCTCGCATTTCTGGTTCCAATCAAATTTCTTTCCCTTCTTCTACAAAGAAGTTATCGGATTTGCAATTTTTGAAAACCCTTCAATGAACCTCCGGTAATAACCGATAATTCCCATGAAGGATCGAACGTTAGTTACATCTTTAGGAACTGGCCACTCTTCAATTTCCTTTATCTTTTTACGATCTACCGAAATTCCTTTCTTAGTCACCACATGACCTAAGTACTGGATTTCATCCTTAAATAAATCGCATTTACTAAACTTTGCAAAGAGTTGATGATCTCGCAACTCTTGCAAATTTTTTTTTAAATGTTCCTTATTTTCTTCTTCAGATTTCGAATAGATTAATATGTCGTCGATAAACACGACCACAAACTTATCTAAATACTTATGCATAACGTTGTTCATTAAACACATAAAAATAGTTGGGGCGTTAGTAAGCTCGAATGGCATGATGACAAACTCGTAATGGCCATATCGAGTCCTAAAAGCTGTTTTAAAGATGTATTCATCTTTAATCCTAACTTGATGATATCCAGACCTTAAATCAATTTTCGAAAACACTGTGGCTCCACATAGTTGATCAAACAGATCATCTATGCGAGGCAACGAGTATCTATTTTTAATAGTCTTCTTATTCAACTGATGGTAATCTATGCAAAGTCGCATAGTTCTGTCCTTTTTCTTAACGGAGATGATAGATGCCCCCCAGGGAGACACAGTGGGTCAAATATATTTCTTGTAAATAAGTTCTTTTAATTGGGACTTTAGTTCATTAAGTTCAAGTATGTTCATCCGATAAGGGGCCTTTGAGCTGGGTACTGCACCTGGTACCAGCTCAATGGTAAAATCTAGTTCCCTTTTCGGAGGTAGTACCGGAATTTCTTTTGAAAATACATTTGCATATTCTTTCAAAACTGGTATATCCTCCAATTTTAATTTGTTGGTATTATTTAGATTTTCCTCATTAGTTACTGTTAGTGCATATGCCTTACAACCTTTCCTAACATCTCTCTTAAGCTGTAGAGCAAAAATATGCCTTATGGTTGTTTTTCTAGGGATTCCCTTTACATTTATTGATTTTCCATCATTATCTATACAAGTAAAGGTTTTATCATAACAGTTTAAGATCACCCTATGTTGCTCTAACCACTCCATACCGATTAGTATGTCGTAAGAACCAAGAGGTAATACATTAAGCTTTACAAAAGTTTCAAATTGATCCATAACTAGTGCACATTTCTTTACAAAACAAGTTACCTTCCTTTTTGCACAAGCAACTTACATTTTTCTACCAATTTAGGTGAAATATAACTTAGACTAGCTTCTGGATCAATTAAAATAGCTATAGGTGTTTGGTTTATCTTACCTTCTACTTCCACCATGGAAGTTTGATAGTGTGTCTGTCGATTCGCCAAGGCTGCATTGATCCTGGGCATAGTCCTCTCTAAATCTCCAACAGTCATCTCCTCCTGTATTGTATGGATATTACTGACAGTCTTTTTCCGATTAGGACAGACTTAGGCATAATGTGGGCCATTACACTCCCAACACTTTATGGGTTCTTTGCGTTCAAAATTCTTTGTGTAATTACCATGATTATTAGCAGACTCTTTACCCTTTGGATTATTTTGATTGTTTGGTGAATTATTCTTATTCCCTTGGAAGTTCTTGTTAGGAAAGTTTCTGGCCTTATTATTTCTAGAATTCCAATTGGGCACAAATTCTTTCTTCTTTTGATCATAATTATTATTATTCTTTTTGGCCTTCCAATTGGCCATGCTCTCCTTTTTCCGATTTTGTTCATAACAGAAATTGGCTTTCTTCATAGCTTCTTTTATAGTTTTTGGATTGTCATATTCAATCCTATCCTTTATGTGATAAGGTAAACAACTGAGGAACCGCTGTACCTTCGGTTTTTCATCTACAAGGTATGGCACATACCTAAGCAGACTTAAAAATTTGCTGTTCAAATCTTTCATAGTCATTGTACCTAATTTAAGCTCATAGAATTCTTTTGCTCTCTCTTCATAGTACTGTTCAGATAAGAATTTGTTTTTAAAGTACTTCTTGAAGGTACTCCAATTTATGTTCTTTTCTCTTATTCCTTTCTCTCTCTTTAAATATTGCCACCATATATCAACTTTCCCTGATAGATTATAAATAGCCATTCTAGCCTTTAATTGGTTAGAATAATTATAAATATGGAAGTATTTATTCATCCCGGATAGCCAGGATTCCGCTTCCTCCCCCTTTTCAGTTTCTCCATTGAATGTTGGTGGTTTGATCTTTTTAAACTCTCCAGAAATTTCCTCATATGGTTTATATTTTCTCTTTTTAGTATAATGGTGATCGTCACTACTATCACAAGTGGAATGAAAATTACGTTGATCACCAAATACCTCTGAATATGAGCTGCTTTCATTTTTAGTCTGTTTAATATTTTTATATTTATGTTGGTGACTTATATCTTCTGAATCATCTCTCTTACCCCTTCCCTCAGTTTGAAATATTTCTGTTAGGATCCGATTCAGCTCCTCCTGAGCTCTCAGAATCCTTTCATTTTCTTTTTTAATAGATTCCATTTCAGATTTTAAGTCTTTTACTGTTTGTAAAAGTTCTGAGGAATTAGTGGTTATGTCTTTTTGTATAGGGTCTCTTTGTAATTTTTCTTGTTCAATAAAGGGAGATTCCTCTTCTGCATATTACTCTAGTCTTTCCATACCTATTGTTAAACTCAGAAACAAATTTCTCTGTTGAATAACATTAAAAGAAAACAACATCAGCATAATGATTTAATACACTGTTTCATATAAGCAAGTTGAGCTTTATAAAGGCCTAGTGTTTGAACCTTGTGCTCTGATACCACATGTCAAAACCCCAAAATTTCATAAAAATTTAAAATTTTTAAGATAACATAAAATGTTGAATATGCAGTTTACTAACTGCTAGCGGAAGATGAAACAGTCTAACATTTAGTATTAATCATTTTCATATTACGTTAATTAATATTGCTTTCATTTTTCGTAATGTATATAAGATTGACTTGCATACAGTTTTCTCTCAATTTTACTAATAAGTATACTTTTTGGCAAGTAGGTGAAATCTATCTTTGAAATCTTGGGCTTACTTAGCATTTATGCTAATGCAGATAGAACTTAGCAGTTAACATACTGAACTGTTAACATTCACATAGCAGTTAACTAAGATTTATTTAACTAACACAGTAAAATAAAATAAGTTAGAACATGTTGAGGATAGACGACAACAACTTTAGGAGGCCGTTACTCCCTACCAATCTCCTGGAGAGAGCTCAAACAATGCTTGCTCAGGACCCCCGAGCCTATTCCTGGTCTTCTTGGCTGAGAACTGGTGGAGAATGCAAACAGTATAACCCTCTGTCAACTGACTAGTTCAATACCTCAGTAAATACTCTTCTCTCAGCAGTATGATCTTCAGCTTAAAAGCTGCACTAGATCAATCAACAGTTATCCCCTCAAACACTTTCCAAATTCCCCTTCCATTGAATTTCTCTGAAGTACATTCATTCAACCTGAATGATCACTTCTCTAGAATGAGCAGCCTCACCTCTCTTCAATGGGAATTTTTATAAAGATTTCCTAGGTCTTTTGGGTTAGTTTTCATTAATTGAGCCACCTGCTGTGATTCCACTTTCTTGGGAATCATGACCACAAATGTAGGGAGTTGCCACCTCCAACAGTTGAAAGTGGTTTGAGGATGCTTCCACATGTCAGTTTTCTCTCCACCTAGTCTCCTCCACCAATTTGACCAGTAAACACTCTTTTAACAACTCTCCTAAAGCTGTTGTCTCCTCATTTATTTATTTATAATAAAATATTCAGAATTTACATAAAATATCCTTGACCCCAGTGGGTCATCAATTACAACTTAGCATAAAATTTAACATATTGTTCCTCAATAATATAAATTTTTTTTTTTTGCAAAATTGGGGCATGTGACATTTACCAAGGAGGTGTTGTACAATTTTGATCAATATAGGTAAATAAATGAATTGGGGTCTTAAAAGCGTCGATCAAAGAATGCACATTACTAGTTCTTTTATCTTCATTCAAACAACTAAATACAAGGGAATCCTTGTTGAAGGGACGAATTAAAAAAGATATGTTATTATCAAAGGGCCATAGTGATTGTAAATTGCCTCCACCAACCTCGGACTTCTTACTTCATAGCCCATGGGACAAAGAAAATATTTACCCTCCTCCATCTAATATTTTAGGATTTTCCTTTTATATTTCTTGATGTAAGTTCACATAGGCCTTTAGGCCTTCATATCAGGTTTGTGCCTTTCAATTATTTAAATATAAAAATTGGCCTTATTCTACCCTGACTACCTACATGAAAAATGTAAGAGTGAACCTCTTTTATACATCCAACCCCCCAAGGCCATGAGGTGTCTACTACAAAAATTATAGGCCTGTTTTAGAAGGAGCACCATCCTTTCCTAAAATGAAGTAGACCTCAGATAAGTCGACATTGGAAATAAATTTTATAACATTCACTATGAGTTTACAATGCTCTTTTGTTGTGTAAGGTATTGAGTCATGGCATGAAACATAAAAGTGATCTCTCCCATGGATTCTTTTCCCAAAAGGGTATTTGAAAGAATTCATGCCTGCATAATCTCTTATATTTAGTGATATTTGTGGTTTGTTACACTATTTTGGTGAAATAATTCATCTTCTCATCTCAATTGTTAGCTAATATCCCCTCTACGATGTCCTAACAATTAGTTGACACCAAATATTTTATCATGGTTTATTCGACTAGCGTCATTATACTCGTTGACATATATACATCCCCATCGTGTCCATACCTTGTTTCACTATTTTCACTTTTGTATGCCCCCTTCGACACACGTGTCAAGTTCATCTTATGTGTCATGTTGAGTCGTTCCATAGAGTTAGTCATTTCTCTCTATAAGAATCATCATTTCATGATTGTTATATGATTGGGCTTAACTTTTCATGTCGGTCACATCCATGTTTCATTTGGTTAAAATTGTCACCATTTTACCCTTTCGACACTTTGTCAAAGTTTCTGCAAGTGCATGCATTTTGAGTCATGATCGCAAAAATTTGTTAATTTCTCATCCTCCATTAATTTACAAACCACAATCATTTGCCATGATTTTCACTTTGTGATCTAAGCTCAAAAAGTTGAAAATTTCCTCCTTAAGCATAGTGTGGTTGAGTGTAGTCTTGAACTAAATAAACAAAATAACTTAATTAATATATTCAAAATAACTATTCTTAAAAATTAATATTAATATAATAGGTTTTAATATTAATATGTTTTAATAATAATATAGATATAAGTATGATTATTAATGTTAATATTAATATTAATATGTTTTTAATATTAATAAGGTTTTTAATATTAATATATTAATTTTTTTAAAAATTTAATCAAACAAAATGAATTGAGGATTAGGGGTTTAATAATATTATTTCACTTTAAAATGATTAAATTCACAACATAGAGGGAATGAGACAAAATAAATTGGAGGTTTGGGATTTTTTTTAAGGCTTTTTTCCTTTAACATTCATTCTTTTTATCTTCCACTTCAAGATATGGGATTTGCAATTTGGTTCATCTACTAGTTTACTGAGTGTTGGGCATGGTTTTTTCATATAATTTGGAGTATGAATCCATCCATAACTTTCAAAATTCCATTAGCAACCAGTCAAATTATGGCTCTCTGCTAAACATCATTGGTCATTCGGAATCCATCATTGGTCGTTGGGAATCCAGAAGGAGTTGGATAGAAATTTCCTTTGTCACACATGGAGAAGGTCTCGACTCTCCTGAACTGTATTTGTTAGATATGTCAGTGTTGTGGAGTGGAAATGGTTTAATGATGTTTAAGTTTATATGAGAATCTCATAATTAATACCAACTTGAAAATTGAACAAGTGTCGTGATGAGGATTGACAAACCCACTCAGACTAATTGCTACAGAATTGTAGGCAACTCCTTTTAGTCTTAAATAAGCAAAGCTCCATCGGTCCATTAGTTAAAGTGTACGGAATGTGGTTACCACGTCTATTTATGACACATTTATGATTTCTTGAAATAAGATGAAACAATTTATGGTTTGAATAAATCTTGTGATCGAGGGAATTGAGAATTCAAATAAATCAAAGATCTACAATAGTAACTTGTGGTTTATTAGTTTTTTTTACAGCACAGACAAATTTTCAAAGCAACTTGCTATGGCATCTCTATTGCTCGTTCTTATTATGGATGGGGTCTATGAGGGAACCAATGTACTCAATCCAAATTAGTTCATGTATTCCTCTAGCATATGTAGAACTCTTGTTCCTTTAATTATGTCTTCTCAAACTGTGCCAGAGTTTTCCATAAGCTCAATCGTTGGGCTTGCTTCTTATATATGAACCTCAACCAAAGGTAAGGGCATCTATTGTTTATGCATTGGGAGTTATTTATCTCTTAGAATCGGATACTAGTTTTTCTAATTATATTTTATGATTGTGATAATGATAACGAAGCATTGGAAATACAAGAAGAAATACACAGGATAACTTATTGAAAAGATTACAAAATGTCTACTCTAGTGTATGTCAAATTGCAAGCTAGTGTATGCTCAAATTGCAAGTTAGGTGCACCGTAATGCTTCAAATTATTTGTTGTGCACTATTAAAGATAGTGTCTGTCTAATTGTGGACTCATGGAATTGGATTTTAATTACAGGATCTCTGTATATCAGAATTTTTACTTTGTTGTCCTGATATACACTTCAGTCATATATTTGCTTCTACAATCTCAAACATGATCCCTGTTTCATATTCGTGATGGCCACAACATCTAGTTACTCATGCTAATTATATCTCATTTCTGAACTCTGAAAGTTGCACTTACTTCTAATTTTGTAGAAATCAGATTTATAATTAAATAGTGTATATACCTCCCTCACTTAGTAGTGTAGATAATTGCAAACAAATTAACATATCTAAAACTTTGATGTATATCTAAAGTGTAGATCCTTGCAAACAAATTAACATATCTAAAACTTTCATGTACCTCTATAAGAGTTATCGCCCTGGGTGCACTTGTCAGTTCATCAAGTACCTCTGAAGGTGTCCAAACACTAGGTGCACACAACAGTGGATTTGTATGGGAACAGGTCCATACAACAGTATGCCTAGGTTCTTGTGCACATAAGAGTGTAAGGGAGGAGTATTTAAAACGGAGTAGATTATTTCCAGTTTTGCCACCTTTAGTTCACTTCTATTCATGTCAGTTTTCTATTTCAATTTAGACAGGATGGGATAATCGTCAGCTGGCTAGCTTGTTGTCTAGATGGCAGGATTCTTGAGGTTGTTTTTCAGATGGTTGAGGGAAGTTTTCCAAGGAGGTCCCCAACAAGACCAGGCTGAGGAGGGTCTACTCCACCAAAAAGCAAGTTCGATTTTGGTACAACAGCCGTATTTTTGGGAATTTCTTAGTGATAGGGCTTTGTGTTGAGTTTAAAATGTTCATCAATATTTGCAGGTTTTGGTGTAATGACAAACCTTATATGGTATTAGGGGGTGTTGGAGTATTAGTATAACTGCTGCACCTCTGGTAATATAAAAATGTGGCCTAACCTCACTTTTGATGACAATGCCTTGTGCTTGGTTTCAAATGTTCATCAACATCTACAGGTTTTGGTGTAACATCAAAACTTACATGGTATCAAAGCATTGGTGTCAACTTCAAATATAAAAAAGTGAAAACCTTCCCATTCATAATACTGGATTTATTTATCCTTTAAAACTACGTTGGATATCTCTCTTGCAAAGACACACGCCTTATGAAATGTTTTAAGAAACTTTAACCAGTTCTTTAATCAATATAAATGTGAAGAGCTTGTATCGTTCGTAGGTTGTATTTCAAATTTACTACATTGTGGTTATGTTGTCCAGTCATTGAAGGAATGTCCATTTTCCATTTCAATTCCTTAGGTACCTCAATTATTATAGGAGTGTTTTGGCCTTGTCAGTCGGTTGTTTCCCATCTGTAAGAACTTAGCAAGACCTTTGTTACACCATATCTCAACCTTAGACCCAATCAAAAACTTGAGTGTAGTCCATAAATGTTGTGCTCCTTGGACAGTAGATGCAATACCATTTTGTTACTAATCCACCCTTCTACTTCGATCCTATGTAAATCCTTGGGGTTGATCCAACCGGTTCATGTGATTCACTGTTTCCATACTTAGCAACTCTTAATCCAACTCTGTATCCTCTATTAAAAACAGTCTCATTGTATGAATGCACAATCCAGATAAGGTTAGCCACCTGCGCCTCTACATTCTCTTGCAAGTATTTACAGCCTTGGACAAATGAAATTTTACATTTTCCCACATATTTAAAAGAGATTGATTGGGAATTTGTTCATTACATGAAACCCATCCATGTTGAGATTACAAAATTACTTTTGGTACATGAGTAAAGTTAACTGAATTCTAAATCTATATGGTTGAATTCAACATTATTTTATACATATTAGTTTGTGTAGTTTTTAACTTCGTAGTTGTTATTGATAAATGCTTAATGGAGCTGGAGCTTAGAGATGATATGAATATTATAAGCAAATAAAGTAGCCAATAGATAATAAACACAGATGATGTACAACTATTAATAAAGTATGCTAATAACATAAGGTAAGAGTTATTTGAATCAAATATAACAAACATAAATGATATATAACTATTAATAAAGTATGTTAATTCATTAACACAAGGTAAGAGCTATTTGAATCAAATATAACAATCATAGTCCAAATATTATACCCTAAAAATATGAATAACATAAAATATCAAAAACTAAAGAATGATAAACTAACAATAAACAAAATATCATATAATTGAGGATGTATGCCATAGTCCAAATATTATAGCGTAAAAATATGATAACAGAAAATATAAAAAACTAGTTAAGAATGATAAACTAACAATAAACAAAATATCATATAATTGAGGATGTATGCCCAGATTTATGGATGCAAATAAATTTTAATGACAATTCCTTAATATAATCATATATCATAAACCATTAAATAATCATATATCATTTATCAATTTGAAAAGTAAAGCATTTAACAAATATAAATCTTGGTATAAAAAAATAAACAATTACCATAACCCCAATAATTGATCGCAGGTTGGGAGCGATGGAGGACGCAGAGGCAATAGAGGTAGGGAGCTACGCCCTGGTGGTAGGTTGCCACCGCGAAGGAGAGAGGAGGAGCTGTGATGAAGGGAAGGTTGCTACGAAGAAGGGAAGGTAGGGCAGCAGTAGCCCACCGCGAACGTTGCGGATGGGGAAGAAGGCAACAAGGTTGCACGCGATGGCTGCGAGGAGGTAGCGCGGGTCGCGGAGGAGTGGTAGAGAGGATGTTGAGAGGAACGTTAGGGATGCATCCCGAGTAAGGAAGTTCAAGCGGTAAGATAAAACTAACGAAAGGTGGAAGGTTGCGGAAGGTAGACCATGGTTGGGAGAGAGGGAGGAGCCGCGTGAGGAGAGCAGGCTCGCGAAGGAGGAAACTGCTGGGTGTTGGAAGGGTGGTCCACAAAGTGCGAGGGTAAATGATGGGGGTCTGTATTGGAATGGCTGAGGAGCTGGCAGCAAATTCCAGCAGAACCACGAGGTAGGAGAGCGCGGTCTGCGTGGAGGAATAGCGGTGTGGGAGCTACGCAGAGGAAGCGAAGGCTGGGTAGATGCGGGTTGTTCATGTAGGTTGCAGATGAGAAGTAGGCCGTGTGTGTGATAATACAACGGGGCTTGGAAAAAGGATGACCGAGGGAGAAGAGGGGTATCATAGACATACTGCAAAGGCAGCTTAGGAAAGGTCACGAAGGTTGGGAAGCAGGCACGAGGAGGAGCCGAGAGAGCTAGGAAAAAGCAGCGAAATGTCACGAGACAAAGGAGGACTATAGTTGCTGGGTGTAAAGAGGAAGAACCACGGAGAAACTGCGGATAAGGAAAAGAAGAAGCCCTAGGCTGCAAGGTCAATCCTACCGCAACAAGTTAAGTTAACACGGGTGAAACCTAACCCTAGAACTAACCTAGCAAAACACTGATCTAGATTAACCTAGGACTAACACAAACTAACCAAAAACTAATATAAATCTAACCTTAGACTAAACCTAGATTAGATGTGTGAGAGGATAATAGTGTGAAAACCTAGAGAAAACCTTAGCACAAGCCCTACCTAACCTAGGGTTTCTGACCATGAGCGCTAACCTAGTGAAGAAGGGTATTAGGTTAAGAAACCAACCTCAGAAAGCTAAGGAGAAACCATAGAGCACCCTCACAAGAAGGTGTGCCTCTATCGCTAAGGTGAGTGGAAAGAAACCGATGACCTATCCTAGGGAAAAGTGCACCTTTAAGGCTACCACTAAGACTTCACACATGCACACCCACCAACATCCAACAAAAATGTAAGAAGCATGACCTCCTTGTGTTTGTGTTCATCCAACAAATCAAAGCATCACCAAAAGCAGTGATTCACCAAAGAATTACCAGAAAAACAACTTGCATTAAACAAAAAACTTTCTCACCATGAGCACATCATGTGAACACTAAAAAGTGTTCACGTAGCTCTCCATGGTCTAAACCATAGCCATACATCATATTCCCACCATTATTTTCTTCATTTTGTCTTTCACAATTGTATTTCCACTAAAAATGGTCTAAAACATCATTATTCCTTCCCATAAATGAAAAGATGATGAGCATTTATTGTGATTTATCCCCACTCTCTCCCAAAAAAGGTAAAAAACCCTAAAAATTGAGAATGAGTAAACAAACCCTAGATATATACAATGTACAATAAAATACCATGGGCCAAAAAACCCTAAGACCATACTATAACTACATTGTGAAGGACTCCTCCAAAGCACTTTTTTTCATTTGCTTTTGAGTCGCATCACATATTTTTTTTGCCATTATTCCCATATTTTGCTACGACATTTCCCATGGTGTACGTTGAGTTCACTCCGTACCCATTTGGATCAATTCCCCCCATTTAAAAACCAATTGAGGAAGAGATTGGAGACCCAAACTGTGGAGCCGTGGAAGGACTTCTAAGGACGGCTACGATGTGTTCAGAAAGGTGTGTTCATTTCTATTTCTTGCATTAGTTAGTTTATATATGTGAAAACCCTAAAAACATATTTTATATTGTTGTCTTTTTTCTTTTGTTATTGTTGAAATCTTCCTTATGCTCTAGATGAGCTAAGGTTGGTGCTTTTGCACCTAGTAGGGGATAAATCTCGAGTACAGTTTTGGCAACTCCACTCGGTCGATCCATACAGATATTTGTTTTTGCAGGTTTTGCTATTGGTTTGTCCTCCTTTTCTCACCTCTGCTATCACAGATCTGACCCCCTTGCGGCAGATTTGAACCAGTATTGGGTCAGTGCCTGTCCCCCCGGCCCTATCCAGTAGCCTTTTTTTTAAAAACAATCTTGTTCGAGTCGATTCACATCTATCTGACCGAAAGCTGTGACCGAGTCACACCTTTCTACCTGATAAGCGTGACCTAGGTCGCGCCTTTTGCCTCAATAAGAGCGACTTGGATCAGAAGCCTAGATCGCTCCTGTCCTGGCTTTCACAACGACCCTAGTTGCTACTGTGACTCAGTTTTTAGCAACCTGTCACACTTAACCATATGTTTTGTGTGACCTGGGTTCATCAACTATTTTTCTACTCATATCGTGATTGTTTTCCTGTTCCGTGCGACCCCGATCACACCTGTTCCACCGTTAGGTGCGACTGGTGGTTTTTCAGTTTGTTTTAGTGCTTCAAATCCTTGTTTTAGACCCCGTGTCTGTGTCAAACCCTTTTTCGACCTGTTTTTGTCTAGATCTGATCCTTTTTATCCCCTTGGTATGTTTTGAGATCCCACTTACTTGGTTTGTGAGATGTTCTAGTCGATATTTGTGGTTGAGAACCCATGTCCATTTTCTACATTTGATTAGTTCCTTTTACTACTCATTTACTTCAAGTACATTTTATTTCTGGAAGAAAATTTATTTTGCAGCATATTTATTGTTCTTTACTACATTTTATCTGCATTATATTTGTATCTTGATAGTGTGATTGGGACATATTCACCATGGATTGTTGGGGTAATTTATATACACATTAGTTGCACACATTGCACACCATATAAGTGAAAAATATTGGTTCATGACCCTAAGCAAACCTTAAAAATAACTTAATACAACCAACATTGTAACTTCATTTAAGGACAAAACAATATTGTAGCTAAGTTAGGACATAGGGGATAGGCGTCCAAACAACACCCCTCTATCACTTACATCTTGAGACACAGTTGTTGTCCATTAGGGGACCAAAATATTTTTGTACTTGTTGACACGATCACATCTAGTTTGTCAAAAGTCCCCCTGCTCTGCAGGAGTAATCCACAAACGAAGAGGTTCCAGAAGTGAGGGTGGAATACTGCACTCCATCTTGAACCAAAGGCTAACCCTTCGCAGTCCTCCCCATATCACCCAACCAGGGGTGAGGGGCCAAAGGGATTGAGTGCCAGTAAACCAACCGGGCATTTCATGAACAAGGTAGCCTAGTTGTCATTCTTCTAGGGATCTTTTAGCTAAAGGTCCATCTCGGTAGTGGGATTCTCTTAGCCTATATTATTCTTCCATTTTGTATTTTCTGATTGGGATTTCATCACATTGTCGAGAATACGATTTGTGAGGGGCTTCTAGCTTGTAGTTAGGATTTTTATTGCACCTTTATCCCATAGATTAGTGCATCATTCTATTTTATAAGTAGTGCTTCTTGTTGGATTTCTGGCCACTTTGTTGTAGACTTGCCTTGATGTGACCCATTGTCGTAGTTCGGTTTTAGAGATTTTTGTTGGCTTGTGAGCCACCATTTCATACCGTCTCCTTCTACACACTCGGTTGTAGTTGGGTTTTTGAGCTTGCCATTGATACTCTCAAGTTTTCATTCATTACAAAACGCTCCATTACGCCATCATAGCTCCACCACGATACTCACATAGGCTTACGAGTCATACCCCCCAGTTTAGTTCCTTGAACCATCACCTTTGGATCCATATCCGAAATCATTCACCACCTTCGGAGCCACATACAACCTCTGAGTCTAATTCAAATTCATATTAGTATGAACCCACCTTGTTAACTGCTCCATCTAGCCCCATGGTTGGTGCACATCCCGATCCCTTTCAAGAAGGGATTGTTAGTAGTGGGCTTGCATCCATTCCACCTATCATTAAAGGTATCCCTTCCACTTGGCTGACATGACCTGGTCCTAGTGGGCCTCTTTTCACTGCACACATTGATGTTGGTTCACTACCCACTAGTGGTGGTCCCATTCCATCCACCATGGTCACTACCATTCCACCATTTATACCTGGTGGAAGTGGCCCTTCCACATTTGTTTCGACTATTCCTACCATGCCAGTGACTTCTCCTATTGTTGGAAGTCAACCTTATCCACCCCCCGCTATGCATCGGAACTATGTTCTTGTTGCCATCGACACCATTGCTGGTCCTTCCCGGGCCCCTCTCGGTTCTAGTCTACCTTTTATGGCTAGTCTCAACCTTCCTGACTTGGCATGGTTATACAATGACCCCATTCATCATCACCCACAATGGCCTCCTATGCCTACCAAGCTTCCCTCAGACATCCTTAAGTTTGAGTGTAAGGCGAGAGAGGATCCTCAAAATCACATTATGTCATTCCACTTATGGTGTTCATCTAACAACATAGTGGATGATTCCATCCGGTTGAGGTTGTTCCAGATCACACTCACTAGTGCTACAACCAAGTGGTATATTGAACTGCCTCATGCCACGTACCATGACATTTCCTCGTTAGCTTCCATGTTCCTTCAATACTTCTAGTTACCCGTCTGTTATGACGAGGGACTGGAAATATTATTATCCTATCGACAGAACACAACTACCCATATCATGGATCATATCCATGAATGGCGTCATCACCATAGATTTTTTAAGATCCAGTTAGATGATAGGATCTTCCTACATTGGTTCCTCAAAACCTTACTCCCCCCCATAGCTAAGAATGTCGTATCTGAGCACCCACAAACTGAAGAGGAAGCCATCCTTGAGGCTTAGTAGTTCGATCTGATTTATGCCCAATCTAGTTACTTGTATACCATTATACCCGATGCTACCTGTGCCGGAACCTCATGTCGAGATACGTCAGGGGAATCTAATGCTACTGATGGAGTTATCAACTCTAAGACCTAGCATCCTCATTTTTGTCCGTCCTCTCCCATGATTCCAACCCATCCTGGTAACACCCATAGTGTTTCCCAACCAGGATACGCCCCTCATTACTCATGCGTGATGACTCAGTTTGGAGCTAATCCCTCCTATGCGCCTCTAGGTTATGCCCTTGATTATTCACGCGTAACGGTTCAGTCTGGAGCCACCCTTTCTTATGCGTCTTTTGCACCAACTCCTCATGTTCATGGATCGACTTGTTCGGCACAATTGTGTACTGGCCAAATGATTGGTTTTGCAGTACCAGCATCTACTCCAGAATATTACACACCACCTATTCAACCCAATCCAGCTCCAACCCCAAATCCCCCTGCTCCCACATGACATGTATACACATAGCAGAACCTCCCTAACCAACCTGCCCCCAATAACCAACAAGGGAAGGGAAGGAACATGAGAGGTAGGAATCAGGGAAAAAACTAGCCTCGAAGAGGTGGCCAGTAAGCCAACCCTCCAAACAATAACTACGCTGAGCCTCCTGCACAAAATCCCCAACGTCTTGCTTGACCTAGGAAGAACCCACAGTTGCAAACTAACCATCAGCATGCCATCTATAAAACTTACGACCATTACACTCATCAGTGTCCACACTTGACTCGTGTCTAACAATTACTCCAAACGATAGTCAACGTGATCCCAATACTACTACTATGGCTCCACCAAACCCAAAACCACCATTTCCTCCATGTATGGTGCTTCAAAACCCCCTACCACACCAAGGAATGGTTGCAACCCAGCCCTTGGCCTCACAAGCTCCTGCAACCACTCATGGTGGTGTCCATCACCTTATGACATTATCATCCGAAGTCAACATCCAGGATTGACGAAACCAGTATGGCTCCACCATGGAAACCGTTGACCCATCTGCAACATCTACCTCCACCACTCCTGACATGCCTTTGAATTTGTTGATACCCCCTATGGATGGGACTTCCAAAGTCCTACAGTTTCCTATGCCTCGCATCGCAAACAACACCACTTCCAGAGATGTGCTCAACTACAATATTGTTGACAACTTGGCCCAGTCACGCATTGCCATGTCTTCTCTGGAAGTGCTCAAAACTTGTCCTTCAAAACATAACACGTTGTTGTCCCTGTTAGGTTCCATCAATCCCTCTGATTCTAGGTTGATCACCTTCAACCTGGATCAAGGAGAACCCAGGATGCCATCATCCGTCGCCTTTCGAATTCCCGTCACAATTCAGAATTTGGTGATTCATCGATGAGGGGGAATCCACCTACATTTTGTCAACCTTTGTTTTGTAGACACTAGGATCCCCCACCCTTCAACCTTACACCACCACTCTTCGCGCTTATGATGGCTGCTCTACTCAACCCCAAGGTGTTCTCACAAACGTTCCTGTTGAGTTAGCCAAAAAAATAGTGTTGATTGACATTGAGGTTGTCGATGCCCAACTCATTTACAACCTCCTCCTAGGACGTAGTTACATGTATGCAATGTGATTCATTGCCTCTACCATCTTTCGATCCTTGATGTTCCCTCATGATGGGAAGATCGTGACCATTGACCAGCTAACGTACTATGATCCGAAGGGGTCGGCCACACCGGAACACATCCTTCCCAATATCGACACTACCATCAACAACGTTTCCATACCATCCCTCGCTGTTGTTGGCCAAGGATTTTTTTCCAACACTCCTATGACAGACACCTTTTTGTCCTTACCACCTCCTCCTTCGTCGTATGATATATCAGATTTGTGTAGCATCATATTCGATAGCGTTCCGACCTCCTTGCAACCTCAGTCGCAACCCCAATGAAAATCCTCAGGGAATTACTAGGGTTCATTCCCTGTTCACACGATTCCATTTTCCAGACTTTCCTTAGTACCAGTCACTCCTTAGTGACCTTCACAAGCACTCACACGAGTCTGACATTACTATCCTTGAGGAGATACATCCTCTGGATTCTTCCTTAGACATCACTAACACCATTTACACGATCTCTACTTCCAGTAGTCCTTTCCCTTCCTCGACCGTGGAAGATACCCTTGATCTATCCTGACACCACTTTCATAATGACAGAGAGATCCTTGAAACTGCCACCAGTTTTACCCCATTTCACTTAGTCCATGGTGTGGAATCGGTTCTTCCCATTGAATGCTGTATTTTGTCACTCTGCCTTGCCGTTGAACTTATACTTGATGCTTCACCATTAGAACAATGCCTACTTATGCTTGAAAAAACCAATGACGACTGTCATGTCACTCTCCAAATGATCGAAGCATTCAAAATTCAGTCGAAGTCCCACTATGACTCCCACGTCTACCCATGCACCTTTAGTGAGTGGGACCTAGTCCTCATCTACGACCAAGCCAATGATAAGATAGGGAAAGGTAAGTTTGATTCCATGTGGTGTGGCCCATATGTATTCCATCGATGTCTCGGGAAGGGGGAATATGTCCTTGCTAACTCTGGCGGTGACCTCATGAAGAATCCCCACAATGGGATCTACCTCAAGAGGTTCTATGCTTGAAGTCACTCACCATGCATACCCTTCTATCATAGTTTTTATTTCCTGTTTTACATCATTTTTACCTCAATTCGGTGACCCCTTCCAGTAGTCGCTCCACGTCCAGCCATAGTGAGCCCATTGTAGCACTCTATCACATCCTTTGCACGTGAGCAAGTGGATCAAACACATCCACCCTACCACTGTGTTGTTGGTACCCCTCTGGAGGGTGTGGTCCTATGTTTGCAAATGCACATAGTATTTTGTTAGTATCTATCACATGTATGACCTAGCTACCGCTATGCTAGCATACCGTTAGGTCCCCATACCTGCACTGGAGGTCGAGGCATCACCGGGTCTCCTCAGTAGTCCATGCTCACGTATGGATAGTCCTCTATGAGGATAAGAAGCTTCCTCCACTGTGCAAAAAAGATATCAGGTTAAGAGACAACATGTACTAGACTGATTCCCTCCCTACTTTCTTCAGGCCATTTCTCGAAGTCACCTTTATTTGCGTGGCACCACACGAATCACACCTTGCACATAATTGCATGTTCGCGAGCCATCCGCTCCCTCCATATTGCATAGTTTTCCTTATTTTATCACCATCCATCATCCTACAAGGAGGTCCCTTCAAGTGTTCCACTGTTATTCCTATCATCCATGTTCACAACATAACCTCTTTCCATACATTTAACACTTCCTCCTGGCTTGAATGACCATTACGTAGTTTCTGTTAAGCTCTTTTCTGACTCCTAAAAGAATGAAAAGGTTGTCGATCATGATTGCATCCTTTCACACTCGTTAAAGTATTTGAAAGGGCATATATGTAGCCTCGTTTATCTCCTTTTTTGGACTACATAAACTATCAAAAGAAAAGGACCACCCTAGCACATTCCAGCTAGGAACGTTTCCCTTTGTATCCTTTTATGCTTTGTCGGACATTGAGGCTGTAACTTACGAAAAAGCTCATTATGGGTTGTCTTTAAGCTCTTTTCCATCCATCTCATCAAGAAAATATCGTTGATCAATCTTGGTTTCATTCATGCTCGTAAAAGTATTTGAATGATCATCCAGTTAGTATAGGTTTAACCTTTTCTGGTCTGGTTGGACTACCTATGGTAAAGAAGTCTCTCTTCCTCCAAAGGTTGGGAGAGCTCTCCTTCGTATACTTTTATCATTTTTTTAGGATAAGGAGACTATTTATGAAAAATAGAACCACTAGAGTCTTCTTCCTATTTTCATAATCTAAAAATGAAAACACCATCGAGCATTTACTTTCTCAGGCTCACTAAAAATCCACAAGATCGTATCATATCAAGCTTACTTATCTCCCTTCTTCATGCTCCTTAAACTATGAAGAAGGCCCAAACGGTGTCTTTTGGCGCCACCACATATGATCTCACATTATAGAAGCTTTCCCCCATTGGGTTGCCTTTGTTTAGAGTACTCTACAATGATTTTTCCTTGGATCCCCTAGATATCACTAGTCCAGCTACCTCCCTTGGTATTTCCTATTTGAGTTATCTTCGCAGTTTTACAGCTATGATCCCTTTCCCATGAGTCAAATTCATTTGATTCCAGGTCAGCCCTACCATCATACTCTGAACAAAGGAAGTTTGAGTCCCTCGTACTCCCCTACCCCTGTTCCCCATTTAGTTTGTCAGTCCCCTGATTGTTCCACATAATTGGTTATCCCCCTTATGCTTTTAATGAAGGAAACATCATTGCCTTATTATCTGCAAGTATCCCTCTGTCGACACCATCAAATCTATTCCATAGGATAGACCTAGAGGTCCATGTATCCTGGTTTCATCCACCTCATTGATGAGTTCCTTAGACCACTTGAAAGGAGTCATTAGTTCCTTTTGGGTTGGTTGTGTCTCACGTGTTAAACTTCACCTACATCATTGCATTGTTGAGATTTGTACAGGGTATTTGTTCGTTCATTATTTGGTTGAAGACCCCAGTTTTCACTTGACTCTAGCACATTGGAGATTCTACTATGGGACCCATATAGTCTCATGTCCCATGAGATTTTTTGAGCTGCGTTGGCAGTATTTTTTGGAATCTCCCAATGTTATGCTTCCATGTATCTCCAGTACTTGATGCTACATATTGTACCACAAATATTTCGACTCTCAATAATTGAGTCCCTCCAATTATGTACCCCTCCAGATCCAACAGAGCGTTAGTTGTGATGATATTGCAATCTATGAGAATGTCATTGTTCCTATGTATTGGTTCTTCAGATCAGCATTGTATTCAACCTTCCATTGAGATCACCATTATGTATCACCATTTGTATATGTATTGATAGGCTCCCATATTTTGAGCCTTGATCTCTATTATTTATTCTTTTGACATTTTTACGAGCATGGGTATTCCCTCCTCGTCCATATACATGTCACACATTATATGTATCTCATCCACTTTTGAGAAGCAATAAAAAACCAAAATCCACAGTAGTTCGAACGAGGAAGCTCCACTCCTATGTGGTCCTCTGTAGTCTCTCCATTGTTGTCACCATTTTCCAATGATCCTATGATGTGTATCGGCCATACAATGAGCTCCTTCCCTCACACATCAAGGGGAAGTCTGTTAACACTAAAAAGTGCTCACCTAGCTCTCCATGGTATAAACCATAGCCATACATCATATTCCCACCATTATTTCCTTCATTTTGACCTTCACAATTGTATTTCCTCTAAAAAAAGGTCTAAAACATCATTATTCCTTCCCATAAATGAAGGGAAGATGGGAAGTTTTTGTGATTTATCCCCACTCTCTCGCAAAAATGGTAAAAAACCCTAAAAATTGAGAATGGGTAAAAAACCCTAAATAAATACCATGGACAATAAAATACCATGGGTCAAAAAACTCTAATACCATACTATAAATACATTGTGAAGGACTCCTACAAAACACTTTTTTCCATTTTCTTTCAGTCACTTTAGATACTTTTTCTGCCATTATTCCCACATTTTCCATGCAATTTCCCATGATGTACATTGAGTTCACTCCGTTCCCATTTGGATTCATTCCCCCCATTTGACAAGCAGTTGTGGAAGAGACTATAGACCTAAACCATGGAGTTGGGGAACCACTTCCAAGGACGACTACAGTGGCCCATTTTCAGAAAGGTGTGTTCATTTTTATTTCTTGAATGAGTTAGTTCATATATGTGAAAACCCTAAAAAATATTTGCTATTGTTTTCTTGTTTCTTTTTTTATTGTTGAACTCTTCCTTGTGCTCTGGACGAGCTAAGGTTGGTGCTTTTGCACATAGTAGGGGAGAAATCCCCTCTACACATACATCGAGATAAAACCCTAAGTAGGGTAAAACAAGTGCATAATGATTTATCCAATCATTTATGTTTTGAAAATGAAAGTACGAAGATCTATTTATCTGATCTCACACTCACTTATCCAGGAGTACATGCCTTAAAACAAGTAGATTCATAATTATTAAATGTCAACTTAAAATTAAAAGAAATTAATAATAAAATATAAACCAAGGTAGGTTACCTGGGGTATTTGCACCCCCAGGTGCCAAAACATGCTGAAATAAGATAATCACTTCGAACAAAAAGCCGAAGCGGGCTGGAAGGAGGGAGTTATGCCCCATGTAACCCCTTGAATACTATAAAATCCCTCAAAACCCTCCTCAAAGCATGGAAATGACCTGGCATGGAGGATGCCTTCCTCTAATGAAAGAAGGCAAGGGAGAGCAAGGACCTACTAACTTAAGGTTTAGGAGGGTGCATGAAGTGGTCATGACTGAATACTAGTGTCTCATGGATGAAGAAAAGGCCACCAGAGTGTGCAAGAAGGGAATGGATCCATGAGACCCATTATCCAACCTTTAGGGGGCCCAGATGTTGAATATTGTAACTTCAAAGGATATTCTAAATGTATTTTACTGATGTAACCCAAGGGAGATGTTATTATTCCTCTGTCGAGGTGTTACTATTGTAATTGGTCATCATAGATTCATGAGTTAAATCCTCCATCGTAATTTGGGTCAATAGTACCCCAATGAATATAATATAATATTGTATCGAATCTTCCTAAGTGAAGTCGACCCAGTTAGTTAAGTGGGGCCGACTTGTTAGGTTAAAAGTAAAGTGACAAAAAGAGTATAAATAGAGGAGATGTGTTCCTCATTTGAACACACACTCACTTGTGTATAACACATAGGAGAGAGAGATATATATTTGTTGGAAGGAGGCGCACCTATCTGGGGTCTTGTCTTTGTACTTTTGATACATCTTATACAGAGGAAGTTTTGTTGGGTTTTCTTCCCCATGAGGGTTTCCCCGGATAAATCTTTGTGTTATTTTGTGTGGTTGTGCTTGTCTATCTTTTAGTGATCATTTTGCTTATGGTTATGTTTTTATGATGATAAATGTTATAAGATATGATATAACCATTAAAATATTGACATGGTATCATAGCTACCCTGAAAGATTTCTTTGTTTAACCGAAACACTGCTACAACTACAACTATTGAATATTAGGGTTTCATGCTTGAAAACCCTAGAAGACTAAAACTAGTCATGTTGAGAATTTCTCTGTATATCGATATTGGAGAAGGCTCATGAGACGAAACTTATACAGGTCGAAGATAAAATCCTGATGTACCCTATGTTAAAGTTTCAACCTCATATTCGATATATTCTAGGAGATTTGATTCCTCCAACTAAAGGTTCCATCCTCTCCCAGAATTCAACATTAAATAGGTGACCTAGGGAAAATCGCTATACCTAGGGAGTTTCTGTGGTAAAAGTTTCATACCCCAAAGTTGAAACACTGACATGTGGCATTCCATACAAGTTATAAATGTTGAACAGTTCTGAAATACGTCACCTTGGGAAAATTCTCATAAGTCCCAATTGGTGAAACCATTTCTTCTCTAACCCATGGGAATGGAAAGAAGACAGACCAGGATACCTCAGTGCGAAGTTTCAGACAAAAAGGATTAGTACTTTCGGAGATACAACATAAATAAGATCAGTTACTTTTGCAAAGGAAATTGAAGAAAACTAGGGAATCAGATATTTTGCAGTTCTGATCACAGTTTTTGGAAAATGAGTATGCTGCTCAGCTCACCTTGAGGAGGCTCATATTTCTATCCAATCAGATTTGAAATATACCTAAGTTGAAAAATTAGGGTTTCTCTGTCAAACCCTAGGTCCACCAAAATATTTCAAGAAAGTATCAGATTGAAGCAATCTAATTGGTCAAAGGAGAAGCTGCAGATCCAGAAGGAGATGAAGACAAAGCACAAGAAAAAATCTCCCGAAAGTTTGTGTACAACCGCCTACAAGAGAAGGAATATAAGACTTGTTCTAAAGAACAAATGATGACAACTCAAGATTCTCTCCAATAAACATGAACCTGAAGCTCCTAGGGTCAGAGACATTGTGATGAAAGAAAGAGATTCAGAAGAATATAAGAGAGCAGTAGATCCACCTTGAGAGATGAATACCATCTTGGGCACAAGAGATAATTCAAGATGAAGAAAAGTATGACGAGACTTCCAAACCAAAGTAAGAAGCCTTAGATACAGTCTATTTAGGCGATACAGTTGAGTGACATCATTGATGCACACCCTTCCACCTACGAAAGAAGATATGATCAAAGAGTAACAATTGATCATGGGGAATGATGTATAGGATATGGAGTCCATAGTGTCTTCCATATGTATCTAGAAGAACAAGTATACAAAGTGATGTTCATGGTTGGTCTCAGAAAGAATAGACTATGGCATGACATACTCTATTGACTAGACACACTTCTCCAGTCAAGTATAAGTATATATTGAGCAAAGAACCACCTATGCAGAATAGGATTTGTATGAGCCCAGAAGGAACCCATATATAGGAACATCCAGGAGCTTGAAGATCACCTAGAGTGATGAATATCTCAACCTTTGCTACAAGGTTGAAAATGGAAATATATAGAAGATAACAAGTTGATAGATGGGTGCAAGTGGAACTTTTCAACAAAGTTCAAGATGAAGGGATCTTGGTATCTAGTAACCTAAGATAGATACATAGAATATCGGTAGCAAAGGATGATACCTGTCACTCCAATACATAATGCTTATGGAGGATGATGATCCACCTCAAGGGGAGTGACAACAAAAGATATTTGAGTTCGACATGGTACGACCGGATGGAAAACTCCCTGATGGACTAAGGATTTACCAAGAGTAAATTGGGTTCCAAGCTTCAAGATTGAATGCAGAAGAGTGGGATAAGTCGATGACCTGACATGATGAAATCATGGTAGAAGCAATGATGGAATAATACCAGTCATGGTTGAACCAAAAAGTAAGAGTGTGGTATCTTCCAAGTGGATTTGCACAATAAAACATGTTGCTGATGGAAGTATGGAAATATTTGTGGCTATAGGATTCTCTTAAAGAGAGGGAATTGATTATGAAGAGACATTTTCTCCAGTAGTAAGGTACACTTCCATCAGAACCATCATGGAACTTACTTCCATGATGAAGTGGGACTTACACCAGATGGATGTAAAGACAACCTTCCTGAATGGTATGATTAAGGAAGATGTTTACATCGAAGTTCCACAAGGATTTAAAAGTCGAAGACATAGTGACTCATGTATGCAAGTTGAAAAAGGATCTGTATGGATTGAAGCAACCCCCTAGAGATTAATATGGAAGAATAGATAACTTCTTGACAAACTTGGGCTTTACCAAGATTAAAGCTGATCCCAAAATTTAGCTTAAGGTTATGGATGATGAACCTGTCATACTATTGTTGTATGTGGATGATCTATTTCTGATAGGAAATGAGAAATAGATCATAGAAATAAAGAAGAAACTAGCTGACAAATTTGAGATGAAAGATCTTGGATTGATGCATTATTTCCTAGGGCTGGAAGTGTGGCAGATCCTAGAAGTAATCTTTCCAAACTAGGGAAAGTATGCTGTGGAAATATTAAGAAAATTTGATATGTTGGATTGTAAATACATGGCCACACCCATGGACACCAACCTGAAGTTGTTGTTTGATGAGACATTAGAGTTATTGAATATGAATCAATACATATATATTATTGGGTCATTAATGTATCTGATGAACACAAGGCCATATATATGCTTTTTTGTGAACACCTTGAGTCAGTAGCTAGTTAAACCTGGACGAGTTCACCTGATAGCTACAAAGCATGTGATGTACCTAAAAGGTACGATAGTCTTAGTACTTTACTATGGTAGAGATCATGACTATATAGATTCATATTGGGTAGGAAGTGTGGCAGACAGGAAGAGAACCTCAGGTGGATGTTATTGTCTAGGATCTGCCATGATCTCATGGTTAAGTAATAAACAGTCCACTGTTTCTCTCAGCACAGCTGAAGTAGAGTACATAGCAGCTTGCTCTACTAGTTGTGAAGCAATATGGCTTTGAAAACTGATGTCAGGACTATTTGACATGGATACCACAATGATTATTTGTGACAACTAGGGTTGCATAAATATGAGAAAGAATCCCGTGGGATATGGTATTGAAGGGAGATATAAAACTCCAGTATGTGAGTACGGATGAGAAAGTTTCTTATATGTTGAACAAGCTTCTGTGACAAGATTGGTGTAGTTCAAAAAGACTTTCCTCGCAATGAGGAACAATGATGATGATATAGATATTTCCTTGTAAGGGGGAACGACAAAGATATGGACCCTTCTAAAAAAGGAGAAACAGGTCGAAGATATGGACCCTTCTCAGAAAGGTGAAATAGGTCAAAGATATGGACCCTTATCAGAAAGGAGAAACAGGTTGAAGATATGGACCATTCTCGGAAAGGAGAAACAGGTCAAAGATATGGACCCTTATCAAAAAGGAGAAATAGGTCGAAGATATGGACCCTTCTTGGAAAGGAGAAACAGTTCAAAGATACTGACTCTCTTCAGAAAGGAAGAACAAGTTGAAGATATAGACTCTCTCAGGAAAGGAAGAACAAGTTGAAGATATGGACCTTCTTCGGAAAGGAGGAACAATTCAAAGATATGGAATCTCCTCGAAAATGAAGAACAGGTCGAAGACATGAACCCTCCTTGGAAAAAAGGGGACCAATTTGATAATATGGATCCTCCCAGAAAATGGAGAGTGATCATGAGACTGACATCAATGATGGGATGAAAGTGATGCTCCATCATGAAATATTTCAAGTGCACCTGAAGACGATGAAAAGGTCTAACATTCACTTGTGGACAATAATATCCTCTCTTGAGGATGGCAGGTATAACACTCTATTCATGAGAGTGTTCCTTAATAGCTAAGGATGGCCCTGCATATGCTACTCTCGCATGGAGAGTACCCACATTTAGTTGTGGATACCATAGAATAAAACCTGCTTAGGAGTGGTCCTAACCTTAGTGGTATGGATTGTCTACGATGATTCCTCACGGACGACAGGGTCGACATTTACATGCGGTCGATATCTGCTCTGTAGACATTACTCTCGTATGGAGAGTGCCCACATTTAGTTGTGGATAATGTATAATAACACTCACTTTGGAGTGGTCCTAACCTTAGTGGTATGGTTGCTCTATGATGGGTCCTCACGGAGGACAGGGACGACATTCATATGTAGATGCCATAGAATAAAACTCACTTGGTAGTGGTCCTAACCTCATTGGTATGGATGTTCTATGATGAGGGTTGACATTTTGTATGTGGTCGAGATATTCTATGCAGACAATACTCTTGCATGGAAGAGTATACCTACAGACGAGTGTAGATACCTTAGTATAACACTCACTTGGGAGTGGTCCTAACCTCAGTGGTATGGATGGTCTACGATGGCTCCTCATGGATGATAGATCATGCACTGGGTGTGGTCTAGATCTACATTCAGTTGTAAATGATTCAACTGGTCGATATCATGAGCCAGGCTAATGGAGGATTGCATCATCCTTGGACTTATGTCCTAAAGTGATAGGGATTGAACATCCCGCAAAGAGATCACGTGTATTGCAGGTAGCATGGCGAAAAAAGGATCAAGTAGATTGAAGTATGACTGCAAATGATCAAAAGGATCAAAGTGTTGCTGCAAAGGATCGAAGTGTTGCTACAAAGGATCGAAAGGATCGAAGTGTTGTTGTAAAGGATCGAAATGTTTGAAAGCATCAAAAGGATCGAAGTGCTTCTGCAAAAGGATCGAAGTTCTATTGCAAAGGATCGAAAGGATCGAAGTGCTATTGCAAAGGATAGAAAGGATCGAAGTTTTGAAGGGTCGAAAGGATCGAAGTGCTTTTGAACAGGATAGAAAGGATTGAAGTGTTGCTGCAAAGGATCGAAGTGTTGTTGCAAAGGATCGAAATGATCGAATTGCTACTGCAAAGGATTGAAAGGATCGAAGTGATGGTGTAAAGGATCAGAAGATCAAAGTGCTTCTAAGAAGGATCGAAAGGTCAAAGCATTCTACAAAAAATGGATCAAGTGATAGTGATGCAGAAGATGAATACATTGAAGAGTAATTGTTCCAGTTACTGATTGTGAAAACTTCCTATGAAGTATAGATGTATCTCTATGATGATGTTGTTAGTAGAATAACCTTATCGTTAAGGGGGAGTGTTGAATATTGTAACTTCAAAGGATATTCTAAATGTAGTTTAGTGATGTAACCCAAGGGAGATGTTATTATTCATCCGTTGGGGTGTTACTATTGTAATTGGTCATCATAGAGTCATGAGGTAAATCCTCCATTGTAAGTCGGGTCAATAGCAACCTAATGAATATAATATAATATTGTATTGAGTCTTCCTAAGTGAAGTCATCCTAGTTAGTTAAGCGGGGCCAACTTGTTAGGTTAAAATTCAAGTGACAAAAATAGTATAAATAGAGGAGATGTGTTCCTCATTTAAACACACACTCACTTATGTATAGTGCATAGGAGAGAGAGAGATATCTGTTGGAAGAAGACACACCTGTTTGGGGTCTTGTCTTTGTACTTTTGATACATATTATATAGAGGAAGTTTTGCTGGGTTTTCTTCCCCATGAGGTGTTCTCAAGATAAATATTTGTGTTCTTTTATTTGGTTGTGCTTGTATATCTTTTAGTGATCCTTTTACTTATGGTTATGTTGTGATGATGCTAAATGTTATAAGATCTGATATAACCATTAAAAAATTAACACCAGAAACCAACCTTGAGGTTAAAAATCTCATTAACGGGCAGTCAACAATGTCATTAAGCCATAGTACTCTTAAAGGAGGACTAGAGGATCTAGTCGTGACCGCCATGACTCAATAAACCCCTCCTGGTCAAAAATTTTGGCCCTCTCTCCCTAGGGTACACCTGGAGGTGCACTTGGTACAAGTGCTACATAACACTGGCTCCTACTGCGGGATGAGTTCTCTTCCGAGGAGTGTTTGAGAACCTGTGAGTTTGCTGGTACCTATAGACATACACAAATATCAAATGACCGAGAGATCAAAAGAATACAGAGGAAGACACTTTCGTCCTACCTTGTTCATAAAATGAGGGAAATAAACTAAGAACATTTAAAACTAACTAGACATGAAAAGACATGAAATGCAACGGACATAAATATGCCTAATGCAACTAAACCTACCTACTCTAAACATGGTGATCAAAACAGGTTAAGTGAAATCGTACCACCAATGTAACCATTTAAGTAAGCAATTCACATCTTCCATCTTACCTTTATCCTTTAGTGTAATCCAAGACAATACCTCATTGATGATATGTTGAGCTTGTACTAGGATCTTTATCTTGATGAGTGTAGGAAACCAAACCTTTTTAAGAAATTGGAAAACTTGAAACTGGTGACATGGAGAATCATCACTTTGACAAGCTTTGTCGATCCATTCTTCTATTGGGATTATGTATCGGATAGCTCCATCATACATATATTTAGAAAATTTTGGCCTTAAACTCACCCATGAATCCTGAAATTGGGAGACTATCCGTGGAGTTGGACTTCACAAATATTCACATGTGAGGCACAACCTATCTCTGCATATACTCAATATTTTCTTTGTATGTATAGGTATATTACTTATCTTTTCAACAATCATGTTAGTAACCTCAATAATCCTTGAAATTTTGAAATTTCCAACAATATAATCCATACCCACATGCTTCAAATGAAAAGATAAACAATAAATATTATGAGACTGAGAAAAGTCATACCTGCCCACCTACCTTCTTCGATCTTGTCGAGATGTATGATTAAGGGCTTTCCAGTGTAGGGTAGAGTAGAATGAACAACTTATTTTGTGTATCTTGAGGCTCACAACTGAAAGTGATAACCTAGGCTCATCATATGTTGAATATCTGCAAAATAATCCTCTGTGCAACATGCTTCCATGCTGCAGGATGTGTATGATGGTAACATCATGAAAGAATCAGAGATATGAGGTTCCAAGTCTTCGAACTTTTCATCATAATGTCCCAATTGCATATAACAACTATACTCGAAGTATGGTGTTGTTCCATATTCAATTATGGTGGCAAAAGGGTTGAGCCACTCTTCATCATTGGCCTCATAAAGGGACGGAATGATCATATCTCTTTCAACAGGGTCTTCATAAGTTATGTCTTCAGCATCCCTACTGAAGGTGGCTGAGAGTTCCTCATCCCAAATAGTGTCAAGTTCTGGCTCTTCCTGAGTAATTTAATCAAGATTCTCTTCCTCGCCGCAATGTATGGATAAAATTTTACCTGATCTCGAGGAATCATATAAAGGAGGACCCATAAATTTCCAATAACCATCTTCCTCATAATTCTCGTCATTATGTTCCCAAAGGTCTAGTATGTCACAAGGATTCTTTGTATGTTGGAAGGGAGGACTCATCTTATCTTTATATTCCTCAAATTCTTTGACTAGGACATTCAGATCGTCATATATGGGACCATCATCATATTCATCTGCTTGGGAAGATTCATCTATCGTGCTCAATATATCATCAGTTAGACCTTGGAAAATGGTTTCTTCAACCTAGTCTTTGTTTCGGGATTCCTTACTGAACAAGTCCTTCGCATGCTTGACATGAGATATCCATTTGTCACGGCGCCTTGAATCCCGATGGTTACAAAATGTTTGCACCAATTCTGCAAATGATGATATCGTTCCTTTATCTAGGCACACAAACCAAGTCAGGGCCTTTCCTTCGAGGTGAAGGACAAATGATAGCATGTAAAAATATTGTGCTTCTTTAATACCATATTCTGAAGCCATAGTCATAATCCATTCCACATGATGCAAGGAATTATCATGGTCGCCCTTGAAGGCATTCCAGAATACTTCAGGTAACTCATCTGAATAACCTCGAAAAGTTAATAGATCAAGAAGAGTGAAACCAATTTCCATTTCTATAGCGGTCAGATTATGAGGATCTTCAAACTCTGATGGAATATCATATGCCAGGTTCCTTCTCTTGCATCATCTTGAGTCTAGATTTTTCCCAGGATTTCTTCCCATATTCTGTTGATCATAGCCTTTTTGTCTTTCTCATCGACACCATAATCCCAGTCCATGATGAATGCATTAATAAACTTCCTGAGTGAAGAAAATATTTTGTGAGGAAAAACCTCATACCAATTTCTGACATATAAGTTGACTTCAAGATGAAGAGACAACATAAATAGACTCATCTTGATGTCTTCATGCACGATGTTACTTGCTCAGATTAATTGCTCGAACGACTACACATGGGATGCTGAATGTTTCTGATACTGTTGGAATAGTGGGAACATTTCCTTCCCACCATATTTAATGGATTACTTGTGTGGGAAACCTAAAACGCATGAGGAGTACAATATGTCCATCCACAATTCATAACTCGATTCCATATCATCAAGCTTTCTTGTCTTTATAGAGTACTTCTTTGATTCGAGTCACCCGAAGAAACCTGTCAGGTTAGTTAAGAAAATATCGCCAAAGTACTAAATAAAACAAGGGTGTACCTGATAGATGACATGGACTGATCTCTTTGTGGAGTCACCACGTAATCCTGCAGGTTAGTCCTTAAAAAAATGTAAGCAATCATATATAATTAGGACTTCAATACTTACCAAAGTCTCAAGCCTTGTCGAGCTTCTTCTCTGTGGAGTCGCGAGGTAAGATCTGCAAGATTAGTTATTGACAATAATATCTTCAAAATACCAAGACTTTCCTCAATTTTCTTACCGAATGTCGTTCTTTCCAGGGTGTAAATGACTTAGGATCAACCGCTTAAAATTTGAAATGGTGCCTCACAACAACACCAACATGTTACCGATTGAAATGGAGGTTAAGCGGTCGGTGAGCATATATGGGAAGAGTGACCACTATCACCTTAGTCACTTATCCCTAACTACTTTGGAAGTCGTAACCTCCTAGGGGAGAGCCCTATGTGACTCTCCAAAAGACACTAAAACAAAAAAAAATATCTCCCTTCGAGGATTGTTATTGATTAGTGCTTAATAGAGTCTAGAAATGATATAGATATTATAAAAAAATAAAGTAGCCAATAGGTAATAGACATAGATGATATACAAGTCTTGATAAAGTATACTAATTCATTATCACAAGGTAAGAGCTATTTGAATCAAATATAACAATCATAGTCCAAATATTATACAGTAAAAAGGTGAATAATGGAAAATATAAAAAACTAAAGAATGATAAAGTAACAATAAACCAAATATAATATAATTGAGGATGTATGAGCATATTTATGGATGTAAATAAAGTTTAATGAAAATTGGTTAAAATAATCATATATCATAAACCATTAAATAATCATATACCATATATCAATTTGAAACGTAAATCATTTAACAAATATAAATCTTGGTTTGAAAAAAAAACAATTACGTAACCCTAATAATTGATCCCAATAATTGATTTCAGGTTGGGAGTTATGGAGGACGCGCGGAGGCGGCAGAGGTAGGGAGCTGCGTGCTAGTGGTAGGCTGCCACCGCGAAGGAGGGAGGAGGAGCCGCGATGAAGGGAAGGTTGCTACGATGAAGGGAAGATATGGAAGCAGTATCCGACCGCAAACTTTGTGGATGGGGAAGAAGGCAGCAAGGTTGCGCGCGATGGTTGGGAGGAGGTAGCGCAGGTCACTGAGGAGTGGTAGTGAGGAGGCTGTGAGGAGCGTTGGTGAGGAAAACTGAGGAAGGAAGGTCGAGCGTAAGATAAAAGCAGCGAAAGGTGGAAGGCTGCGCAAGGTAGACCACGGTTGGGAGATAGGGATGAGCCGCGTGAGGAGAGCAGGCTCGCGAAGGAGGAAGCTGCTGGGTGTTGGATAGGTGGTCCACGAAGTGCAAGGGTAAACGATGGGGGTCTGCACTGGATTAGCGGAGGAGCTGGAAGAAAAGGCCAACCGCAAGGTAGGAGTGCGCGGTCTGCGTAGAGGAATAACAGTGTGGGAGCTACGCAGAGGGAGCGAAGGTTGGGTAGATGCAGGTTGTTCACGTAGGTTGCAGATGAGAAGTAGGCCGTGTGTGTGATAATACAACGAGACTTGGAAAAAGGTTGATCGAGGGATAAGAGGGGTATCGTAGATAGGATGCAAATGCAGCTTATGAAAGGTCACGAAAGTTGCGAAGCACCCACGAGGAGGAGCCGAGAGAGCTACGAAAAAAAAACGAAAGGTAGCATGACAAAGGAGGACTATAGCTGCGAGGTGTAAAGAGGAAGAACTAGGGATAAACTGCGGGTAAGGAAAAGAAGCAACCTTATGCTTCCAATTCAATCTGAGGGCAACCAGCTAAGTGAACATGAGTGAAAAATAACCCTATAACTAACCTATCAAAATATTGATCTAGACTAACCTAGGACTACCACAAACTAACCAAAAACTAATCTAAATCTACCATAAGATTAACCCTAGAATAGATGTGTGAGAAGATAATAGTGTGAAAATCTATAGAAAAACCTAGCACAAGCCCTATCTAACCTATGGTTTCTCACTAGGAGTGCTAACCTAGTGAAGAAGGCTCTTAGGTTAAGAAACCAGCCTGGGGAAGCTAAGGAGAAACCCTAGAGCACCCTCACAAGAAGACTTGTGGTTGCTAGGGTGACATGAAAGAAAGGGATGACCTATCATAGGGAAAATTGCAGCTCTAAGGCTACCACTAAGACTTAGACATGTACATCCACCAACATCCAACAAAAAAGTAAGAAGCTTGACCTCCTTGTGCTTGTGTTCATGCAACAAATAGAAGCATCACCAAAATAAAAGATTCACCTAAGAATTACCAGAAAACATATTGCATTAACAAGAAAGCCCTAAGTAGGGTAAAACAAGTGCATAATGTTTTATCCCATCAGTTTTGATTTGAAAATGAAAGTGATGAGATCTATTTATATGATCTCACACTCACTTATCTCGGCCTACATGCCTTAAAAAAAGTAAATTCATAATTATTAAATGTCAACTTAAAATTAAAAGAAAATAATAATAAAATATAAACTAAGGTAGGCTACCTGGGGTATTTTCATCTCAGGTGCCAAAAAATACTCAAATGAGCGAAAGGCCAAAGCCAGATGAAGAGAGGGTGTTATGCCCCATCTAACCCCTATAATACTATAAAATCCCTTAACACCCTCCTCAAATAATGGAAACGACTTGGCATGGAGGATTCCTTCCTCTGAGGAAAGAAGGCTAGGGAGAGAAAGGACCCACTAATTGAAGGGTCAAGAGGGTGCATGAAGGGTGCATGAAGTGTCTGCGAATTAAGAAGACTAGTGTCTAGTGGATGAAGAAGAGGCCACTAGAGTGTGCAAAAAGAGAATAGAGCCATGCCATGCCACCCATTAGTCAATCTTTAGGGTCCCCAAACACCAACCCATAGGTTAAAAACTTCTTCAACGGAAGTCAACAATGCCATTAAGCCATAATACCCTTAAATGAGTACTAGAGGATCCAGTCATTACTGCCATCACTCAATAACACCCCTCCTGGTCAAAAAAATTTGCCCTCTCTCCCTAGGGTACACCTGAAGGTTCCCTAGGTACAAGTGCAGGGTAACACCTCCTCAAAGTCTAAGTGCACCACCTACCTAACTCCCTCTACTCTTGAGGAAATTCAGGTTGCTTCATGACGTGTTTGAAAACTCTTCATCTTAAAATTGGAATAATGTATTCGTAATCTATAAGCAAAGAGGGATTATTGAACAAATTAGCTTGTAATATTGTAAAATATTAATTGCTTATGTGTGGTGTCATTGAGGATTAATCCATTCTCATGTTGTCTCTCAATGGCATGCTTATCATTTGTTAGACGTGTCAGTTATAAAGTAAGGCGTCCAAATAAATTTAAGGCTCCCATTGGGAATTAGAGTAGTTTCTTTGTAGATAGTAGGCAGTTAACATAAGATGGCAAATTCATGTAAGGGTCTTTTAAACTATTTAAACGTATTCACTTCTAAAGCAAGGGATAAAATGAGTTTTCTCTAATTTAATAGAAGTTTATGTTTCTTGAGGATGTCCCGCGTTCTCTTATATTGTACCTAGAAATTTTGATCACTTTTCTTGTTTTTCTACATGTATGTTTGATTTTATCTTATGAATACCCCAGTTTTGTCAAATCATGGTTGGATCGATTGAGGTCGGTGCCAGAGGTGGAAAGCCTTGGTAGACGAGATATCAGGGTGCACTGTAAATCGCTCTTGCATTGGAGAGTCCAAGTAAGCATTAGAAGATTGAAGCTAAGATAAATAAATAATTAAAATGTGAAAAACACCAAGTTGATAGTGTAGGTGATCATCGCCATTCATGAATATTACACCATATTCATATCGAAGGGGAGACAAGTTAGTAGCTAGTGACAACTATTGGGAGTGGTAGCCAGTCTCAAGTCGTTCAGAGCTTATAAGAACCACATTCAAATCTGAATAAGAGTTATTGATTAATTATGTGTGAGACCGTTGTTCAGTTCATGGTTGATTTCTTCTACTTATACCTCGAGATTTGTTGATTAATTGAGTAATTACGGTGTCTCATTTATATATATGAAATGATGAGTCTTAGATTCGGAGGATATATGAGTAATCAGATAGATCTGTCTATAATTGGATCTCACTGGGCTTGAATCATTTCAAGTGAAATATACCTTTTATTTTTATGCAAAGAATAAACGATTCTCTTTGCATTATGCTAAAATCATCATCTTTCTTGCAATCCAATCCATTAAATTTTTACAGCCAAAAGTTCACCTCATGTTAGTGCATCCCAAACTAACTTGCATTTATTTGGTCATGCTATCAATGGCCATTCATGAATTAGGGTTCTCTTAAATTTTGCAACGTTTCCTTCTATCTTCTCAAACTCCAATTTATATTTCATATATATACCAATGATTTGGTAAAACTTGGTGGAAACTAGTTGAGGTCTAACGTTTTCTCTTGCGATCAAATTACTAGCAGGTTATGGGAAGATCTGAGCCAATTCGGCCCTCATCATTGTGCCATTTAAAAATTTTAGTGTTCATGTTAAGAAATTGAAAAATATCTTTATGATTTATATGGTGATTGGTTGGTCAATAGAGCAAATTTGGGCCAGTTAAATTTTCTTATGGATTGTCATGTAAATCTAATCAACCCCTCTCTTCATGTTCTCATAAGAGGCTTTATAATTTTTTAAGCGACTTTCAGGTTTTGTGCCAGCATAATAACCCTGGACATGTTTTCCAAATGGAAACCATCTCATGGAATACATAGTAATTCAAAGAGCTTATTCGGTCAACACTCTCTCTCTTGGTATCATTTAGGTTTTGAAGTTTTACAAAATAAAAAGGGAATCATACTGATTTAGTACTCTTACTTTCGAGTAATAGAGGTTCCATTAAAATTTATTGCATGCCATTGAATTAAATTGACCCTCACTTTTATTGTATTCCCTTAGATTATGCATGCATCAACCTGAGTTTGTAAACGGTTTAAGGTGGACAAGTTGCATAGTTAGTTACATGGAAAACGTAGGAACGAAAAGAGGGGGAAAATGTTTTAGTTCTTTTGAGGGTTTATATTTAGATACCTTAATTGATGTTTATTGCGGGTGAACAGAATGAGAGAATTGCCACAAAACAAAAAATTGTTGCTACACATAGAGATGCCCTCCTTCTTTTGAGTTGTGCAGTTTTGTGTTGAAATATTGTAACTTCTAAGAATATTCTAAATGTATTTATTGTTGTAACCTATCGAAGATGTTTTATTCCTCTGTCGGAATGTTGCTATTGTATTTGGTCATCATAGAGTCTTGAGGTAAAACCTACGTTGTAAGTCGGGTCAATAAAACCGTCCAAAATATATTATTATATTGTTTTGTGTCTTCCTAGGTGAATTCAACCCTCTAAGTTTGTTGGGGATGACATGTTAGGTAAAAATTCAAGTGGAAAAAAGAGTATAAATAGAGGAGGTGTGTTCCTCATTTGAACACGCATACACTCACTTGTGTATAGCGCATCTGAGGGAGAGAGAGAGAGAGAGAGAGAGAGATATCAACAAGGAGAAGGAGCACCTATTTGGGGTTTTATCTTTGTACTTTTGATACATCTATATAGAGGAAGTTTTGTTGGGTTTTCTTCCCCTTCAGGGTTTCCCAGGATAAATCTGTGTCCATCTTGTGATTGTGTTTCTTTCATTGATCTTTCATATGATATTGTTGTGAAATTGAATTCAATACTAATGATATCTATATAATCATATGGAATATTAACATGTTATGAGAGCTATCTTAAATACAACAACTTTGACAGGGTGAAACTCTCTCTCCTCTCCCTTCGACAAGAAATTAGGGTTTTTGTCGAAGTTGGAATTTTGAAGATTTTATTGCATAGAAATTTGCGCCTCCCTAGAGTGCATATATTGAGTTCTGGATTAAATTTTTTGAGTGGGTATATCTCGGGAAATTCAAACCCTAATATGGCTTTGGACCTAAAAACCAGAAAACTTGAAAACTACAAAAACTACAGATTAGAATCTTGTAAGTAAATTTTGAGAAGTGAAGATTCAGAGTCTCCATAAACCAAGTGTACCAATCAACTCAACACAATCAACCACATCTCCTAGTAAGGCCAATCTTTCATTTTGAGAAATTTCATTTTTTAGTGACCTCCTAGATAATATGGCTCTGAGAACTAAGCTTGAGGACATGATAGAAGGCATAGAGAATTTCTGAGCATGGAAATATAGGATTGGTCTCATTCTTAGAGAGAATGATCTTGACAAATGCATCAAAGAAGAAGTTGTAGAACCTGAATAGGATGAAGCTAAGGAGAATCACAAGAAGGAACTAATTAGGGAAATCAGGATCATTGTTGATTCTATCAAATATCACTTGATTCCTTAAGTTTCATCCAAAGAGACCGTGAAGGAGATGTATGATGCCCTATCCAGAATTAATTTGAGAGCTCAATTGAAGAGTACCAAGATGAGCCAAGGAGAATCCATTCAAGACTACTCCACAAGGGTCTCCTAGTTTTAGGAGCAACTAGAAGCCATTGTAGACTTCCTTGATGAAGATGAAATAGTTATGACTGCCCTCAATGGTCTCACTAGACCTTGGGATTTATTTGTATAGACTATGTTTTCCAGAAATGAAAGCATGAAGTTTGACATTGTATGGGAAGATTGCATCCAAGAGGAGGCTAGAGTAGCCAATAGAGAAGATCTAATTAAAGAAGATGATCAATCCCTAGCCACCCATACCAAAAGAGGAAGAAGTAAATATAACTTCAAGAAGGAAATACACAAAGAGTCCTGACCTCCCAAGAGGTTCCAAAGGACAAGATGAAACAATAAGAGGAAAGACTACTCCAACTTTCAATGTTACAATTGTCACAAGATAGGACACATTGCGAGAGAGTGTCCATTTAAGAAATAAGAATATAATATGAACAACAACATAAGACATCATGCACATCTAGCTAAATATGAATATGAACAACAAGAAGAAGGACCTCGTAGAAAACAAGCAAAAATAGAAGATGCAGAAGAGTATGTATTATTCTCTGCACTCTCTGGGTTTGAGACACCTAGAGAACATACATAGCTTATTGATAGTGGTGATTCAAAGAGTGTGATAGGACAAAAAAAACTCTTTCAAAACTAAAATAAAAGAACTGTCCTTAGAAAGTATCATTAGTAGATGACTATCAATATCATATCAAAGGTATTGGTGAAGCAAGATATAAGCTTGATTCTATAACTCCCATGAAGATGAAGGAAGTCTTGTATGTACCAGGTTTGAAGAAGAAATTACTTTGTATATAAACATTATTTAATAAAGGATATAAGGTTGCATTTATAGATGGACAAGTACTTAAGTGGCCCAAAGGAAAATCAATTGAAGATGCAGTTGTCATTGGTGAAGAAGAAGGAGGATTATGTAAACTTAAGGGATAGTTGGAAACAACCCTTGTTCATGAGATCACTAGCCCATGTGAGCTATGGAATAGGAGGATTTATCACATCAACTACAAAGCACTACCTCATGTGAGAAAAGTAGTAACTAGTTTACCATATTTGAAGATCAATCATGAAGGCACTTGCAAAGGATGTGCAAGAGAAAAGTATATCAAGAATCCATTTTCGAAGAGTGAAACAAAGACTAAATGTACGTTGGAATTAATTCATTTAGATTTATGTGGTCCAATTCCCTCCACATATTTGAGTGGTTATGAATATTATATTACATTTATTGATGACTATTCAAGAAATACATGTATATATTTCTTGAAAGAAAAGGATGAAGTATTCATAAAATTCAGGGAATTCAAAGCCTTGATAGAGAATCATTCAGAAAGAATAATCAAGATACCCAGAATAGAAAATGGTGGAGAATATACTTCAAAAGAGTTTGAATCATTTTGTAAAGAAGATGGAATCAATAGGGAACTAACCACTCCCTACAATCCTCAACAGAATGGTGTTGCAGAAAGAAAGAATATGACCATTATGGAAGCAATGAATACAATGATACATGATCAAGATCTTCATATGCAGCTATGGGATGAGGCAACAAGAACAACAGTTTATGTACAAAATAGATTATCACATAATTCCCTTGGATTCAAGACTCCTGAATAAATGTTCATAGGAAAGAAGCATGAAGTAAGCCATCTCAAAATATTTGGTTGTCTAGTATATGTTCACATTCCAAAAGAAAAGAGAACCAAGTTGGACCCTTCCGGAAAGAAGGGAATATTTGTTGGATACTGTGAAGTCTCCAAATGCTTTAGAATATACATTATGGGATTCCATCACATGGATATTAGTAGGGATTTAACATTTTACAAAGAGGCATATCTCAAGAGATCCATAAAGCATCAACATGAATAAGTATATGAAGAATATGTACCTCCCATAAATGTAGAAGCTACACCCTCCCCTGAAAATGAAACATCAGAGGACCATGATATGCTAGAACCTAAAAGACCTCTTGCTATGAACATGTCAAGAAAGAGAAAACCGCTTGGGTAATAGGAATTATACAAGAAGAAGAGAAGTATGGAGCTCCAGAAGGCTCCAAAAGAGTAAGCAAGAGATCAAAGCCATTATCTAGTTATGTATCTTTGATGTGTGATCGTGTAGATCAAGAACCTACCAGTTATGAAGAAGTTGCATAGAAGAAAGAATGGGTAGATGCAATGATAGAAGAATACCAATCAATAATGAAGAATGATGTTTGGGATATAGTTCCCAAACTAGAAGGAAAGAGTGTGGTATCTTCCAAGTGGATCTACAAGATAAAGCATGTAGCTGATGGAAGTATTGAGAAATACAAGGAAAGGTTTGTGGCTAGAGGATTATCTTAGAAAGAGGAAATTGATTATGAAGAGAAATTTGTGCCAGTAGAAAGGTACACTTCCATCAGAACCATCATGGAACTTGCATCCATCCTTCCTAAATGGTGTTATTGAGAAATAAGTGTACATAGAACAACCACGAGGATTCGAAGTTGAAGACAGATGGAATCATGTATGTAAGTTGCAGAAGGCTTTGTATGGACTAAATCAAGCTCCTAGAGCTTGGTATGGAAGTATAGATAGCTTCTTGATGAGATTAGGATTTTCCAAACATAAAGCCAACCCTAACCTTTACTTTAGGGTTATGGATGATGAACGTGTCATATTATTACTGCATGTGGATGACTTATTTCTAACATGAAATGAGAAACAGATTGTAGAGCGCAAGAAGAAGATTACCGAAGAATTTGAAATGAAAGACCTTGGATTGATGCACTATTTCTAGGTCTGGAAGTATGGCAGAGCCAAAAAGGAATATTTCTGAACCAAGGAAAGTAAGTTGTAAAAATATTAAAAATATTTTATATGTTGGATTGTAAATCCATGGCCATACCCATGGATACCAACCTGAAGTTGTTATTTGATGAATCATCAAAGTTAGTGGATATGACTCAATACATGCATTTTATTAGGTCGTTGATGTATCTAATGAATACCAGGCCAAATATATTCTTTGTTGTGAACACCTTGAGTCAGTATCTAGTTAAACCTAAATGTGTTCGACTGATAGCTACAAAGAATGCGATGGGGTACCTGAAAGGTATGATAGACTTTGGTTTATACTATGATGTAGATCATTGCTACAGATTGTATGGTTATACAGATGCAGATTCGGATGGAAGTACCTCATATAGGAAGAGCACCTTAAGTGGATGTTATTGTTTGGGATATGCAATGATCTCATGGTTTAACAAGAAACAGTCCAGTGCTTCTGTCAACATAGCTGAAGCAGAGTATATAGCAGCCTGTCCTGCTAGTTGCGAAGCCATATGGCTTCAAAAATTTATTTCAGGTCTATTTGACCTGGAGTTGGATACCACGATGATTCTATGTGACAACCAGAGTTGTATAAATGTGACGAAGAACTCAGTGTTCCATGAAAAATCAAAGCACATAGAAATATGGTACTTTTACATATGGGATATGGTACAGAACGGAGCTATAAAGCTCTAGTATGTGAGTATTGATGAGCAAGTTGCTGATGTATTGACCAAGCCTCTATCTCAAGTAAAGTTTGAATACTTCCATGATAAGATTGGTGTAGTCCGAAAAGACTTTCCTCGTAAGAAGGAATAGTGATGATGATGTTATAGATCTTCCTTATAAGGAGGAACAATGATGATGATGTTACAGACCTTCCTCGTAAGAAGGAACAGTGATGATATTGTAGACTTTCCTCATAAGTATGAACAATGATGATGTGGACCCTCCTTGAAAGAGGGAGTGGGTTGATGATGTTGTGGACCCTCCTCAAAAGGGGGACCAGGGTGATGATGTTATGGACCCTCCTCTAAAATTGGAGCAGGTTGATGATATTGCAGTGGGATTGTATCATCCATGGACAATGGTACTAAAGTGATATGTATAATTTTTTCTCCAATAAATATGAGGATTGCATCATCCTTAGACTTATGTCCTAAGGTGATAGGGTTTGACCATCCCGTAAGAGGCTCAGATGAGGATTGCATCGTCCTTGGACTTATGTACTAAATTGATAGGGATTGACTATCCCGTAAGTGGCTCAGATGAGGATTGTATCATCCTTGGACTTATGTCCTAAAGTGATAGGGATTGACCATGCCATAAGTGGCTCAGATGAGGATTGCATCGTCCTTGGAATTATGTCCTAAAGTTATAGGGATTGACCATCATGTAAGTGGCTTAGATGAGGATTGCATCGTCCTTGGAATTATTTCCTAAAGTGATAAGGAAATTGACAATCGTGTAAGTGTCTCAGATGAGTACTGCATCATCCTTAGACTTATGTCCTAAAGTGATAGGGATTAACCATCCTGTAAGTGGTTCAGATGAGGATTGCATCGTCCTTGGACCTATGTCCTAAAGTGATAGGGATTGATCATCCCGTAATTGGATCATGTGTGCTATAGGTTATGTTGTTGTTAATGATGATGTTGATCAAGAGATCAAGTGTTGCTGCAAAGGATTGAGTGATCAGGTGCTACAGAAGATGAAGATCAAAGATGAAGATTCCAATAACTGTTCCAGTTGATGATAATTGTTGAAAACTTCCAATGACGTATAGATGTATCTCCTTGATGTTGTTGAAGATGATCTCTCTCCTTTCTCCTACAGTTGATGTTGTTGTCAATAGAATAACCTTCTCATCAAGGGGGGTGTCAAAATATTGTAACTTCAAAGAATAGTCTAAATGTATTTATTTTTGTAACCTATTAGAGATGTTTTATTCCTCCATCAGGATGCTAATATTGTATTTGGTCATCATAGAGTCATGAGGTAAAATCTCCATTGTAAGTCAATTCAATAGAATCCTCCATAATATAATATTATATTTTTTTGTGTCTTCCTAGGTGAAGTCACCCCAGTAAGTTTGTTGGGGCCGAATTGTTATCGAAAAATTCAAGTGGAAGAAAGAGTATAAATAGAGGATGCGTGCTCCTCATTTGAACACACACACACTCACTTGTGTATAGCGCATAGGACAGTGAGAGAGAGAGAGGCATATCATCAAAGAGAAGGATCACCTATTTTGGGTTTTATCTTTGTACTTTTGATACATCTATATAGAGGAAGTTTTGTTGGGTTTTCTTCCCCTTGAGGGTTTCCCAAGATAAATCTGTGTCCATCTTGTGATTGTGTTTCTTTAAGTGATCCTACATATGTTCTTTTTGTGAAATTGAATTGAACACTAATGATATCTAACTAAGCATATGGAATCTTAACATTTTTTTATTAATATGGAAGCTTAGATTCTTTATAGTAGTGAATCATTCCACTTGAAAAATAATAAGTTTAAAAATCCACAAGTTATGGTCTGTCAAAATATTATGTTTCAATTGACAATGCTCTTTGTGCTTATCCTTTGTTAAGGACCTCATCTGGGATGTTGATACACAACCAAATTGTGAGGATTCTCTTAGGGAAACAGAACCCCATCCAGATTTGGTTTTTTTTCTTCCTCATTTCCTTTTAGAAAACATGTTTTTTTATAACAGTGCAATTTCTTTCCTCATTATATACACATCTAAATACTTTTTAAAATATTGGATGCAACCTGTGATTTCTAGGTGTCGAATTGACATGCAATTTATTCCCTAATCTCATGAGCATGGATTTAATTTACATATCCATTCTTTTATAATTAAATTTTACTATATTACACGAGTTTAGGTGTAATATTGCATCTCCTACTGCTTTTTCATATTTGGTTCAACATTGCAACTTATGATATAAAGACAAGAAATGTGATATTTTATATGTTAATCATATTTATAGGTTTTGACTAGACATAAAGATAATGTTGATTTTGCACTTTCCATGAGTACCAATGCACCATTTGTGCTTTCTGGAGGTCATAATTATGTATCTTTATACATGTTGAATATAATTGAATTTTATTACAACATCCATGAAGTAAATTGTTTTTTTAATTATTTGGATTTGTCCCCATAGGTAGGTTACATACCCTAGATGAGTTTTCTTTTAGAATCTTGTCTCTGGAGTGCATCATCAGTGTTTCCCTTGTTGTTGTATCCTCAAACTCTACTTGCAAACTGTCGTCCTGTAATTATTACACATCTCCTATACCACAAACATGACATGTGATGTTGTCCTATTCATCCTTTGGTTCTGTTGGAATATAATCCGTTGGGATTATATTTTGTAAATAAATAAAGGAAAATGAATAGTTATGTAGGAAGCTAAAAAGGTTGGTCGGAAGATGAAACTCAAGCAGCATATGTAATGTATAAATAAATGATTTTGCAATGGAATAAATGAATCGGGAGTTATTTTACCTGACAGTGGTATCAGAGCACCACCTGCCATAACTCCTGGCTGCATTTCAGTCCTGGCATTCTGTCTGCCAGACCTTCATTCTGCCAAATTCGTTTCAGGCTACCTACTCCATCAGTCTGCCAGTCACATGCATTCTCTTTGCCAGCCTGTGCGCATTCATTGTATGCGTCATTCTCTTCTAGACCTGCATTGAGGAATGATGTATGAAATAGTCCGTTGGTTAATTACTCCCTCAATTAGCTAGACACTCTCGATTGCCCTCTGCTGGAAAAATTCAAACGTGACCTGCCTAACCCTAAATCTATTTATGTAGCTATTGTTTCTTGCTGCTCAGACCTGCCTAACCCTAATCTGTTGTGTGAGCTGCGATTTCATATTATTTCTGCTGCGAGTTCATATTATTGAATCCTGTGATATACTGCTGTGAGTTCTTTGAAGTTGTGACCACGCTTCGGTGACTGAAGATTGTTGTTGATCGTGTAAGCTCGTGGAGTATCATGCCTACGACCTGCTCCTGTGGAGTATCATGAAGCTGGAGAGTGCTGTGATTTATTTGCTGTGTATTTGATGAGCTTGAAGACTGACAGTGGTAAAGATTACGATAGAGCCTTTTTAAAGAGCGTGGAGGTAAAATCTTGGTGTTGTATTTACTTATAACCATTGGAAGTGCATAAAACCTAATTTATTCCCTAATTCCTGTGCGTGGAGTTTTCTGGTAAATTCTGCAAATATTTTCATATGTACCATATGGATGTTGCGTATTGAAGAGGCCCGTGACTCCTGTATTAAAGATTTTAGTTTGGATGTATATGTATGGGAGTATTGGGTTTCCTCCTTTCGATTTGAAGCTGTGTGTTGACGCCATGACCATTGCATGAGAATATTGTTGGTGTTTGCTGTGAATTCCTTCCTAGTTGAGTGTTGCTGTGTGTTGAGCTTGAAACCATGACAATTACATGAGAATATTGTTGGTGTTTGTTGTGTGTTGAGCTTGAAACTGTGACCATTACATGTGAATATTGTTGGTGTTTGTGCCCTCATTCAAACGTGTGAAGTTATGAAGAATGATATTGAAAGTGATTTATGAAACTCATGCTCTCATACATTCACGTGGAGGTAAACCTTTTTTGTTGATTGAAATACAAAACCCTAATTTATGTGCATGGATGTAAAGTGAAAAGTCTACAAGTATTTTTTATTTACGTTGAGTAAAAAGGACCGTGACTGATATATATCATATATTGAAGACTCTATTGTGACTGATATATATCATATATTGAAGACTCTTGCTATATTGTGACTGATATATATCATACATTGAAGACTCTTATGGAAGATATATGTTGTTTTGTTGGTGTTGATTGCATTGAGATTGCTCGTGCAATTGGGAATATTGCCACTGTGCAATTATTCTGCTGCTGCAACTAGAATTACTGCATCACGCTGCTGGAGTTGCGACCTTCCTTGAAGAATAAAGTCTATGTGAAACAACTGCATTGAAGACCGTAAAAACTACGTTGAAGTGTATTTCTGTAGACTGTGACCTGCTCCTTTGCATTGGCATTGTTGTAAATCTTGAGGAAGGTGGCAGAGACTTAGACCTGCACCTTTAGTCTTTCTTCTTTTTCTCCTATTGTTTTAGTTGCAATATTCAATCACAGAAGATGCAATCTGGAGAATCACTTTGCTTTGCTCAAAAAGCAAAGAACCACACCAAAGACCAATCCAAAGATCATCCCAAAGGAGAAATCAGCAAGAGAGGTAGAGGAAGAAGAAACTTCAGAGGTAGAGGAGGCAACAAAAGATCAGATTTGAAGTGCAAGCGTTGTAGAAAGATTGGACACACAGCAGATCAGTGTTGGGCTTCATGGGACTCCATCAAAGATAGACATAACCAGAAGAAAGATGACAATAAGAACCAAGATGCTAGTAAATCTTCAGATTTTGCTGTTGCACATTGTAATCTTGGTATTAATGAAATGAATTCACTTTCATCTTACACAGATTGTTGGCTACTTGATACTGGTGCAACATCACACATGACTTTTAGAAAATATTGTTTTGAAGAACTTAATGAAACAATAAATGGCATATTTTACTTTGCAGATAAGTCAAGTCTTAAACCAAAGGGAATGGGTACCATTCGGCTGAAGATGCCTAGATTCCCTGATTTCTTGTTGAAGAATGTTCTTTATCTTCCAGAGTTGCAGAGAAGCCTGCTGTCCTTGGTGTAGATTTGACAGCAAGGCCATTCCATCCACATGTTTGATGGAATCGTAGAAATAAGAAAGTCCTCTAACAACCAAGTCATCATGACTGGATACGAAGATGGGAAGCTGCTGAAGCTCATGGGGTCTTCACTTAGTGAAACTATGCCATAGCATGTTCGTTCGTGGCATATGAAACAATACCCCTATTTTCAAAAAATATTGGAAAATACCTCCAAAAATCATTTTTTTTAACCCCCTCCCAATATGCCTTGCCGATTTTAAAAAACCCCTATTTTCCCTATATATTGCATGTATCCATTTTTTCATTTACATTTTTTATACCCCTTTATATTTCTACCTAAGGGAAAAAAAAACTAAACACAAGAAAGGGCGACACTTTATAGGCGCCCTTAGTAAAATCACTTTATTAGGAATTAAAATGTATCACATGATGTCAAAACAAATAAGAGAGGGTTTATTTGTACCAATATCAAACAGTAGTGTGTAACTGCTTCAGTAACTGCTTCAAGATGTAGACACTGGATATATATCCAACTCCAGAGGCTGAGCGGCCTTTTCAGTTGTAGTAGACTTTTAAATGCTTTCATCAACAATCACGCATATTTTAGTGCTCCTTTGTTTCATAGCTTCAACAACTTTTCTCAAAATAGCTTTAAAAATCTAGTTTGTATACATAATACTCTCATAGATTTCTTAGTACTTTGACTAGCATTAGTTGAACATTTATATTACATAGAGAGACAATCTTAAGTGGAGAGCCTAGATCTACTTCTTTCACAGTTGAACCAAAGCTTCCTCACTTTGCAAGTAATTTTAAGACAACTTTCAATATTCCAAGGGCTCATAAAATCCACAAGTAGAGAACAACTGCAATTTTTTAGGAAAGAATAACACACCCAAAAAGCTTAATTCAAAATGCTCTCAAAACTACCACAGCTCTACCCTCGTAAAAACTTCACTGCGTGCATTCAAGTTCTCTCTCATAAAGGCCAACAATCCTCACAACCTAACAAGCATCTCAATCCTACATAATCGTTCTTCAAAACTTAGTTCTTATGCAAACAGAACATCATTCAAGCAGACTCCATATACAGATCTCACCTCACTCATTTTCAACAAAGTTCCATTCTCATGTTCACTAATTTATATGTTCTCGTGACTCTCATACTTTCATGGTTCAACTCCCATGGCTTCACATAGCCTGAAGAATCCCTTCACTCAGCTTCTCACAACAGTTGCTAAAACAACATACACAAACAGGAGCATGTCGAACTTGCTCACTCACTCAAGCAGACTTCATATACAAATCTCACCTCACTCATTTTCAACAAGGCTCTATTCTCGTGCTCACTAATTCATATGCTGACATGTTCTCATGGTTCAGTTCACATGGCTTTCCTTATCCTCAAGAAGCCCTTCACTTAGCTTTACACAACAGCTGTAAAAAACAACATAAACAAATAGGAGCATGTCAAACTTGCTCACTCACACATCTCCATGGCTCTAATATAACTTATGCATAACCATGTCACACAATATCAACAAAGCATAAAAGATATTCAAGTAACTAGCACTCTAATTCATAAAAGGGCCATGAATTAATTACATAGAGTACACGTGTTTATAAAATTCACTTGTCTTTGGCTTTTCCACCAGTTTTCCATATTTGATTAGATTCCTCGACACCAAGTGCCATGGCATATACCTTGAGACGTTCCTTAAATCTCTTACATACAACACCTTCCCTTACAATATACTCTAATGATGTCTTATCCATATGTTGTACTCGATTCTCTTCATTCACTCGTATTCTATTTTGCATAGTCTTAGATCCATGGCTTTGTTATTCTCCCATGTCATAGGGTTTACTAGTTTTTACAACATTCTAATATGGCTCACACTCTTAAGTTGTCTACAACTAAACATTAATGTCAACATATCGACCAACTTGGCATGGTTTTAAGCACAGTTACCAAATTCATCCAAACTGGAGGTTCAGGTCAATTCCAATCAACATAATTATTCACCTCAGTTACAATTCAGTGAAGTCAATGAGTTTTTGACCAAATTGAACCAAACTGACTTTGAATTTTATGGCTGAAATTCACCAAAAATGTATTTGTATTATTTAGATGAATACTCACAAAAAATCCATGCTAGATTTTTTACACATTTTTTCCATATCATACCTATCCATATTTAAATTCAAATTTGAACTTAGTAAACATGGTTTTAAGGGGCATGCTCCTACATTATTCTTCAAACAACTTAGCGATTTATTTTTCCTCGGTTAAGAGGTCATTTACTTCTCTTGCAATTTCTCCATTTTCCCTCTTGCTAGCCTTACAACGAGCATCCAATCACTCTGGACTCACAAGTTCTAAATTCTATCATCTATGAATAGTTTTATCCAATTATGAGGGCATACACTTCAACCTCTCTAAAGCTTTCCCCATTCTTGTAGAAAAAACTACAATAACTTGACTAATCTTGATTGAAGATAGCTCCCACCAACTAGCCTTTCCTAGGTTTCATCAGGTTGGCATTTGTCTCTAGTTATGCCACTATGCCTGTGATTACAAAATATCCTTCTTTAGCAGTGGAGTGTACTAGAGGATTGTTAATTAACAATAAAATCAATGGCAAGTGTATTTTGTACCTTAAATAAAGATAATAGTCATTCCCATAGGAATGGAACACCAACTAGAACCCCTCTATCCATGCTCAAGCATTGAACAAATAATATGTCTGACAAAAGGTTTATGATTAAAATGGTTAGATGTAATGCTAAAATCCAAGCAGTTTCAATAGACTTTAAATAAAAAGCAAAAACCAGAGATGTTTTTCTCTGGGAACACTTCTAACAAGATGACCTGAATCACAATTACATAAGCTCCTTGGAGCAAAGGATCTGCATTATTCTGAGTGGCA
>LPNX010524050.1:265735-284277 GCA_001517045.1 Pseudotsuga menziesii
GTACAGGATGTCATATAAGTAGATATCGAACAGATAAAGTAACAAAAAAGGTGCCTCAGAAGGTTCTTCGTTATATTCCCATCATTCCACATTTGCAATGACTGTTCAGGTGCAAAAAAATAGCACAATTTATGGATTACCATGCCAGGAATAGAAGTCAAGATGATGTTATTCGAATGCCTGCAGATGGTTCTGATTTTAGATATATGGAGGAAAAGTGGCCTCACTTTAAAGAAGAACCACATAATCTTAGGATTTATTTGGCAGCAAATGGTGTTAATCCATTTGCACAGATGAAATCCATTTACACGGTGTGGCCTATTTTTGTTATCAACAATAACATTCCTCCACGGTTGTCAATAAAGAGGGAGAACATAAAGTTGTCGATGATTATTCCAGGTATTTTGTGTCTACAACTATTTTATTTCCAATGTAGTTGTGTCATCTCATTTGTCGTGTTATGTTTCCTAATTTCATATATATATATTTTTTATTTTACTCTTGTGCATGGTTTATATATCTTAATAGTTCTCATAATGATATATTTTATACATACTTCAAATCAATCAGGTAAGTTCCAAGTCAAAGATATGAATGCATATATCAAACCTCTTATAGATGAGCTACTGAAGTTATGGAATGGCATCACTATGTATGATGTATCTAGACCAATATGAGAAAGGAAATTTCAATTCCATGCAATGGTTGTATGGACAATACACGATGCCCCTTGGTTAACTTCATTTTGTCGTTTGTATTTTTAAGTTCCAATTCAATTGCACTTAATTATATGAAGTATTTAATATAGTTTATATATAATTATAATTGACATAGATATTCCATATCTATATAATTTAGGTCTTCAGAAAAAGGATAAATTCGCATGTCCAGTTTGTGGTCCTAAGATCAAATCTCGTCACTCAAAAAGATTAAGAAAGGAGGTGTTTGATGAGTATAGGCATTTCCTCTCTAAGAATCACAGGTATAGAACAGTTGAAAAAAATATTTTCAATGGGAAGCAGGAGACTGCATTCAAACCACGGAGAATGACACCTCACCTTTGGAAGACGCAATACAATAGAAATCATCATCATGGTACATATGGATCATCGTATATGAATTGTTATGTATTTTAATTTTTATTATGAGTTGTTTACTGTAGTGGCCATATTTGATTTATGATGTAATTTATTTATAAACTAATATTCATGATGTCCATTGTGATAATGAAGGAATTAATGGGCTTCCACGAGGAATGAAAAGTTATCCTATACAATTCAGCAGGTTTCCCTACTATGAGCACCTACAAATTTCTCATTTGTTTGATACAATGCATATTGGAAAGAATGTGACTGAAACATTATGGAGACTACTGGAGCTAAGGAGGGAGAAAGATACAATTGTGAAAGCTTGAAAAGACATTCAAGAAAGTAACCATGCAATGAAAGATGTCATCCAATTTCATAGTAACGAAGACCAAGTTAATATAAACTCAATTCCATGGATGTTTACAGAGTAGCAAAGTAATGTTGTCAAAGAAGTAATGCGGAAAATTAAATTTCCCACTGGATTTTGTGCGAACTTGAAGAATATCTTAACAAAAAAAGGTGATTTTGTGGGGGTCAAAACACATGATTGGCACATTTTCATGAAGGTAATTATTATTGTTATGTCCATATAATTTATTTTTTTCATTTTATTGCATATATATATTTTTATTGTTTGTATACTTTTTGTTTAATAAATGGCGTGGTTTGTATATTGATACTGTATGTTCTACCTATCTCTCTCTCGGACAACTTCGACAACAATGTCAAACAAGTTATGTATAATCTTGGTAAATACATGAGGCAACTAGCGATTAGTTGCATGTGCTTAGTGTTTCTTTAATTCTTCGTATAATTTATATTTGTTTTTTGTGCACTATTTCATGATATGTAATTTAATTTTTTTTTGTTAAATATCGTTATTGGTTTGCGTCACTTGTAGATGGTTGACATCTAAAGAAATCCATAAAGAAGATATAAAGTATTGGAGGAGAGAAATTCCTTGTCTCATGTGTGAAATGCAGAAGCATCTACCTTCGCCATTTTTCAATGCACATGAACACTACCTCATACACCAAGTTGAGGAGATTTATTTGTGTGGACCTGCGCACTCAAGGTCCATGTGGATGGTTGAGAGGCACTTGAAATTTATGAAGGGTTTGGTGAGACAACGAGCACATGTTGAGGGTTCTATGATGGAAGGATATATGGTATACCAAAACTTGTTGTATGTTAGTGAATATCTTCCTATTTTAGCGTTAAAGGTCAACTTACATCGCATTTGTGATCTAGACTCCAATAACAAATTTGAAGGGGAGCAATTGAAGGGGAAAGGTAGATCGATGAAGGTGAAAGATAATTATTAGCTAGTGGATGTTTATTATAGCATTCATATTCTAATTGAATTTTCTAGTTATTTCATCAATTAAGAGCATATACTTTGTTCAGGAGATTTACACATGTCTTTCATTTTAATTATTATTGTCATCAAGTAGTTGGTCAAGAATGGGATGCAATTCATTTATACATCGCAAACAATCTTGACTGGATGAAGGTATGAATTGAACGATGCGAACAATCGGGTCATGGAATATCATGGGAAGGTGTGGCTTCATTGGTAAAAGCAACACATCACAATGGATATAGAAATCTTACAGAAGGGAAACCCATTTAGCATATGGTTTAAAAGATAAAATGGCAATCATATTAATCAATCACTCTAAATATTTTATTTTGCAAATTACATTTTGATGTACATGTTGTTCTTTTCCATGTATTGTTGCATAACTATTGAATCATTGTGTAATATTTTTGTGTATTGCTTGTTGCAGGTAAAACACCACAAGGCTATGGTCTACAATGGTGGTAGATATCAGATCAAAAAATTGGATGAAACAAAGAAAACATCAGATTGTGGGATATCTACAGTCTTTGAGGTGAGCAATGTTTCATCTAGAAGTGATAGACATCCACAACTCTCATAAAATTGATACTATGGGTATTTGGAAGATATTATATAGCATGACTTTAAATACTTCAAGGTAGTTCTATTCATTGTCTAATGGTACAAGTTACGATTGAATCAACATGATCTCGATAGAACTATTATTGAACATGATAATGGATTTACCATGGTAAATACAAGGTTGTTTGAGCCAGGAACAGAGACCTATGTTCTTCCAAGCCAATGTGAACAGGTATTTTACTCAAAGGTTCTAGGTAAAGAAGGCTGGTCATTTGTTGTGAGACACGATTCTAGGGGAAGGCCGATAAAGTATAACCTAGACGATGGTAATGAATAGGGTTCTCTGGAAGAAGAAGACTATGCCGAAGAGCATGATCAGCATGAGTTAGGTGATGATGATGATCCAACATAATATGTCCAAGAAATAGTTGAATCAGATGATGTAGCAGACAAAGCCCATGAAGACTATTCTGATAATGACACGATGAGTGTAACTGATGATGATGACGATGATGATATGGTCAATCCTTACAATGTTGACTTTGGATCTGATGATATGAATGATGGCATGGATGAAGAAGACGATGACATGGATGAAGAAGATGATAAAATATATTGAAAGGTAAATATTTAATTACACCTATTCTTTTATATTTTTTTTAAAGAGTTACTAACATCATCATCATCACCATCATATTCATCATGTTGAACATCATCGTCACTACAATCATCATCATCATCATCGTTAGTACCAACATCATCATGATCATCATCATCAAGAGTGCCATCATGATCATCATCATCATCATCATCATCATGACCCTCATCATCATCATAATCAGGTACCATCATCATCATAATCATCATAATCATAATTAGGTTCCATCATCATCATAATCATCATAATCATAATGATCACACTTATCATTATCATCATCTTCATCATCATCGTCATCATCGTCTTCATCACCAACATGACCATCATCACCATCATCATCATCTTCATCATAGTCATCATCATCGTCGTCATCCTCATGATGATGATAATCATCATCATCATCATCAACATCATCGTCACCACCACCATCATCATCGTCATCATCATCATCATCATCATCATCATCATCCTCGTCATCATCACCATCATCATCACCATCATTGTCATCTTCATCATCATCGTCATCATCATAGTCGGCATCATCATCGTCATCACCATCACCATCATCATCATTGTCATCATCATCATCGTAATCCTCATGATGATGATAATCATCAACATCATCATCACCATCATCATCATCTTCATCATCATCATCGTCATCATCATCATCGTCATCCTCATGATAATGATAATCATCATCATCATCACCATCATCATTTTCATCATCGTCATCAACATCATAATAATTATCATCATCATCATTGTTGTTGTTGTCTTCATCATCGTTGTCATCATCATCATCATCATCATCATCAACATCGTCAGAGTCTTCGTCGTCGTCATCATCGTCGTCATCTTCATCCTCAAGATAATCATCATGATGATCAACATCATCATCATGTTCGTTATTATCGTCTTCATGATAATGATGATGATGAATATGATCACCATTATCATCATCATCACCATCCATATCACCATATTCATCATGATCATTGTCGTCATCATCATTATCATCATGTTGAACATCATCATATTCATCATCATGATCATCACCATCATCATCATCTTCATCATCATTGCCATTACCATGATGTTCAACATCATCGTATTTATAACCATTATGTTCATCTTTATCATCACCATCATCACCACCATGACCACCATGATCACCATGATCACCATCGCCATCATCACCATCATCATTCTCATCGTCATCATCAACATCATAATCATCATCATTATCATCAACATCATCATCATCATCATCGTCGTCGTCGTCATCTTCATCATTGTCGTCTTCATCATTGTCGTCTTCATCATCATCATCATCATCATCATCATCTTCATCATCATCATCATTGTCGTCTTCATCATCATCATCATCATTAGCATCACCATCCACATCACCATCATCGCCATGTTGATCATCATTGTCTTCATCATCATCATCATCTTCATCGTCATCATTGTCTTTATCATCATCATCATCGTTGTCATATTCATCATATTGCTGCTGCTGTTGATGATGATTATGATGATCATCATCGTCGCCGTCTTCATCCTCAGGATAATGATGATGATGATGATCATCATCATCATCATCATCACCATCCACATCACCATCACCATCATTATCATTGTCGTCATCATCATTATCATCATGTTGATCGTCATTGTATTCATCATCATAATCATCACCATCATCATCATCTTCATCATCATTGTCATTACCGTGATGTTCAACATCATCATCTACATCACCATTATGTTCATCTTCATCATCACCACCCACATCACCATCATCACCACCGTGACCACCATCATCACCACCATTGTCACCATGACCATCATCGCCATCATCATCATCACCACCATGACCACCATCATCATCCACATCACCATCATCACCACCATGACCATCACCATCACCATCACCATCATCACCATGACCATGACCCTCATCATCATCATCATCATCATCACCATGACCCTCATCATCATCATCGTCATCGTCATATTGATCTTCATCGTATTCATCATCATGATCATCACCATCATGATCATCATCATCATCACCATCATCATGTTCATCATCATCACCATCATCTTCATCATGTTGATCACCATCGTCTTCATCATTGTGATAATTAGATGTAGCATCGATCTTCTCCATGAACAAAAATCCAATCACGAGACTTCATCAATAAGACAATTCAAAAATGAATATCAAGAATGTTAAAATATACAACCATATTACCTTATTAAATGGATAAACTTAGGAAATATGTTTTTATTGGACATTAAATGGATAAACGTTTTGTGAAAATTGGGTCATGGTGCTCCAATGTGACAAGCACATTGATACTTTGAAAACAAGAATGTATTGGTGCTCCAATGTGACAAGCACATAAATTTTAAATTGTAATGATGTTGATGATGATGGCGACGATGATGATGATGGTAATGGAGATGATGACTGTAATGATGTTGACGATGATGAAGATGAAGATGAAGATGATGATGATGACCATGATGATGAAAATGATGATGTGAATGATGATGATGGTGATGGAAATGATGATGATGCCAATGATAATGATGGCAATGATGATGATGATGATGCTGTTGAAGATGGCACTGATGACGATGATGATGATGATGATGAGGGTCATGATGATGAAGACAATGATGATGAATACGACGATGATTATGATGATGATGATGATGATGATGAAGGTCATGATGATGAAGACGATAATGATGAAGTCAGCGACGATGACAACGACGATGATGATGGAAATGATGATGAAGATGATGATACTCAACATGATGAAGATGATGATGATGGTGATGATGGTGACGACGACGATGATGATGATGATCATGATGATGATCAACATGGTCATGATGATGAAGATGATGGTGATGATGATTATGATGATGATAATGATGAGGGTCATGATGATGAAGACGATGATGATGAAGACGACGACGACGACGACGATGACGATGATGGAAATGATGATGATGATGATGAAGATGATCATGATGATGAGGATCATCATGATGAAGATGATGATGCTCAACATGATGAAGATGGCGATGATGAAGATGATGGTGATGATGGTTATGATGATGATGATGATCATGATCATGATGATGATGATTATGATGATGATGATGATGATCATGATTATGAACACGATGATGATGAAGATGATGGTGATCAACATGATGATGATTATCATGACGATGGAGGTACAGTACTTTTCATCATTGCTATCTAAGACATCCGTACATTACGTCAGATGTCGTTGAATTCTATTGTTGGATTTTGGGTTCAAATCCTGTTGTGCTTCATCGTTTTATATTATATCAACATGGTCATCGTCATCATCGTCATCATCATCATCGTCGTCATCATCATCATCGTTGTCATCGTCATCATCAACATCAACATCATCAACATCATCACCAACATCATCGTCGTCGTCGTCATCATCATCATCATCATCATCATAATCATCATCATCTTCATCATCATCACCATCGTCATCATCCTCATCCTCATCATCATCATTGTCATCATCATCAACATCATCAACATCATCGTCAACATCATCATCGTCGTTATCACCATCACCATCATCACCATTGTCATCAACCTCATCCTTGTCATCATCATCATCGTCGTCACCATCATCATCATCGTCGTCGTCGTCAACATCATCATTTATGTTAACAATTTGGTATCATCGTCATCACCATCATCATCATCATCATCTTCATCATTTCATTTTAGGGATTAGGTGAGATTGTAGGGATTTGGTGAGATTGCCTTCATCATCATCATATTATAACTAGCCTAGATCCAAATCCTAGGCTCTATCAAGCGCCGAGAGGGATCAAATATCCCGAGGTGCAAACCTCTCATCGGATAGCTCCTTGCCTGCAATAGCTGAGAGGTTTTCACCTCGAAAGATTTGATCCCTCTCTGCACTTGATAAAGCTTAAGATTTGGATCTAGCCTGATGTATATATACATTAACATATGTTAATGTTTAAATATATTCAAATAGAATGCAATCATTACATAAAATAAATTTTATTGTTTATATAATTTATATATTATATATAAACAAAATTAAAATTAAAATATATTAAAAAATATTTAACATATATATATCACATGATTTAAATGTAGATTTATTCTTATTTATTGAAATATTTTTCTAAAAAAATTCGTAATTTTATAAAATATACTATTATAATTTTAACATTATAACAAGTTTGGATAACTACTTAATTAATGTATAAATATAACAACATAATTTATAATATATTTTATGAAGTTGATTTATTCTTATATATCATAAATGCATTATTGAAAAAAATAATAATTTATAGGGAAGGCCATCAAATATAGTTCAAATTAAACCAAGATAATGCTATTACATTATTATGAACAGGCTATTATAATTTTTTATATTATTATGTGAATTCACTTTACTTTATTATAATTATAATTTTTAATATTATTCTGTATACTCACTTTCTCCCCGAAGCCAATATATAATTTGATCAAAGGATTACTGTTTTTTTTGCTGTATTCAATCTATCTTTTTCTCTCCTTAGAAATGACAGATTCCGCAATCTTGTGAATAAAAAGCGATAGATCCAATCTTGCTGTAAAATATCAGCGACCTTTGCTATCTGTAGTTTCTCTCCCCAGACATTATAGATTCTGTAACGCCGTGCAATTAAAAAGTGGGATGATCCTGTAACTTGCTAACTCTGTGCCAAAAAAATGTTTTTTAAGACGAAACATATTTCTTTGACCTAGTTTAAATTACTTTCATGCTTTTTAAAAGTACCTTTTGAGTGACATTTTTTCCAACTCAATCATATATTTTTGCTAACCTTAATCACAATTAAGCATGGGAATAACCTTGATGATTTTCAACAAATAAAAAGCGTTACAATTCAGAGCTTTTGTATAAATAAGAAATGGACTTTTCTTGCCCAGATCCCTCCAACCCAGATTCTCACTAAAATCTCTATGCTCTATCGTCACACTTTGATTGAAAAGATTATGTTACATTGAATTTTTTGCCAAATTTGTTAACATATATTTTTTAAATGAAAAAAATGACATTATAATTTTCCATTGAAAAAACATAATAACGACATTTTAAAGGGATAGATCGCGGCCTATTGCATATAAATAAATTGCAAAATATATTAATTACTGCCTATTGAAATGTGAGAGGTAGCAGCCTCTTGCAATTAAATGTATTGCAGAAACACAATGCATATATATGTATTGCAGAAATATTTTACAATTTTTTCTCATGGTTTATGCATAGCGTATCCACATATCACACTATAACACACATATATTTAACCCTATATGTATATATAAAAACGTCAACACTTAAGCCAACAATTTTTGTCTCCTTCGTTAGAATCGAGATCTCTGGAAGGTTTCTGAGATAAGATCTGACTGGTAAGAGAAAAACCAATTGATTTGCAAGGCCCTGGTAGTGATAGAATTACATTCTTACTATGGCATTGCAGGTAGGCGACCAGTTTTAGAATGGGTGAGAAAGTCTGCAATTTCACTACTCATCCACAACAGGCTCTAACTCTTGTAACCATGTCGAATTTGTTCACTTGTCATGGATGCAGGGAACATGGATCAAATCTCTCGATCCTAGGATTTGGATCGCTTTCATGGCAATATAACCAAGAAATCTTAATGCCGATTCATCTTGCTTTCATTGCAATATAACCAAGAAATCAAAAACATAATATAAATTTTAATAGGTTGGTATTGGAAAAACTTGCTAAACTTAGAGATAAGAGTCCATGTGACCATTTGGAGTCTGGAAAACATTCAAACGTTCAGGTGAGAGAATCCAAAAGATTCATGGCAGCAGAGGGAACATTTGGAGGGATGTTCTTGGTAACGCAAGCATGGAGCGAGATGGTAGAGTGAAAGTAAGGCGGAGCCTAGGTTAAACGTGAGCATGTTTCCAGTATAGGATTTTAACTGAGGCATATTTTAAAGGAGACATTTTGCAATTAATCCTGCAGGTGGAGATGGTGAATGGCTAGGATATTGCCTGTTCAGATTTGCTCTTCCTTGGTTAGATATTGAATGAAAATACACCTATTTTTTATTTTATTAAACACATACATAATATTATACATACATAATATTTTTTATTTTCTATTTTTCTGTTGTTACAAACTTTACAAGTTATGATTAGACAAATGTTACAAGATTTGGCTTGGCTCATACAAGATTAGACAAACATTACAAGATCTCCCTCATATTAATAGCTGACATAATATAGACAAACATTACAAGATCTTCATAAAAGTTACAACATCTCCCTCATACTTGGCAATTCTATTTTTGGCCGACATGGACAAAAGTTACATCCACAAACTTTACAAGATCTCCATCATACTGGGCTGTAGAGGGCCTCTTGACGAAATAAAAAATACTATACCTCAGTTAAAAATACATATAATAAAATAAACATATACCTAATAAAAAATACTATTATGGCAATACATATAAAAAAATATACTATAATAATATTTTATTATATGACAATACATATAATATTTTATTGTATGACAATACATATAATAAAAAATACTATACCTAAGTTAAAAATACTATGGCAATACATATATTTTAAGTGACCTAAGTTAAAAATTGTATAATGAAATATAAAATTTGAACCAATTTTCTTATTTGTGCACATTGCATTTTTCATTGTCTTTGTGCACATTTTGCGGTGGCTCTGGTGTATCATTTCGTGGCGACTCTGGTGTATCATTTCGACTAGCTTCGGTGTATCATTTCGCGGCTTTGGTGTATCATTTTTATGCAATTTGGACTAGCTCCCGGTTTCGATTTGGAGCTCAAGGTTTACATTTGGAGCTCACGGTTCAGAATTGGAGCTCACAGTTTCAATTTGGAGCTAAAGGTTGACATTTCGAGCTCATAGTTCACATTTGGAGCTCATGGTTTCGATTTGGAGCTCTTGGCTCAACAGGGAAGCATCACCTCATTTTTTTGGGCATGTTGTGATAGGGTTTTTTGGGCATGCTGTGATAGAGGTTTTGGGCATGTGTTGGGCACCCTATATGCAAGTTAATTAAAGCTAACATACAGAGTGCTCAGTATTTATTGTCAACCCAGGGAAGTCTTTTATTTCAAGGATAATATGCACTATATATTCTTAAACACTAAGTTGACGTAAGTAAATGATCCTACTTTCATGTTCAACCACACTCATCCCATAATCTACTTAATCTAGTTTACTTTCTCAAGAATACAGCCACAAGTACCTTTTACGATTCTTAATCTAGAATTGAAAGAGTTAGGAAATAATATCTAGATTACTTTTGCAGAAAATGAAATCCCGATTGTCAAACCATCTAATGATCCTCCCAATTATCTTGATTAAGTTATTCTAGAAATCCAAAGGACATGCATTGAATTCAGCTATTCTAGAAATTCAAAGTATAGGAATGAAATTCCGCAACTATAAAAGCAAAGGAACAAACTGCAAAGATCTACAGAAACAACAATTTAAAGAACTAGGGATGAACATGGTTGTTACAGCTATCACATAGTTGCATAAGGGACAATTACCTATATAGTTGACTGTCACACCATACCACTGCAATCTTACAAGAAATGCAATTACTGTTAATCCAATTATACACTGTAAATCAATAACTGTTGCAGCTTAATATGAAGAAAGGAAATTACTACACAATCACACAACATAATAGATACCTAATTAACTCAGTAATCCTTATGGGAAGGCAGGCCCAACCTTCACACACAAATGCTGGAAATCACACACGTTAAGACGCCGAGATCTGAAGTAACTGCTTGTATTAAAAGGGCAGATAAATCACGCGACCTCAATCACAGCTGATACAATAATTTAGTTAAATGTTCAACCCCTGGCTCAGAATAGTTCCCCATATTTATACAATTACAGTCATAACATCCTCTTCCTATTATTGGGTAGCCATGAAGATCTCTAATCTTCAGGCTGCCTCAATTACAATAAACTATTACAGTCATGGCAGGATGAGAGTAGAAGATATAGGGAAGTTGTTACTTGACCCAAAAATAATGATCCTGATTGATTGAGAAGATATCCCGCAAATTACAACTACTTTTCAGTAGCGGCGCACTGTTGCCTCCAAATCTATCGCAATCTATTGCAGCTACCCTTGTATAGCTTGCATGGACTAATACACTGGGACCGCGTTCTTTAGGAAACAATGGGGTGGATGGAAATCAGCTTTAGCAAGGAATGTCCATCCCTCCTTTGGCATGTTCGGCCCTCTACACGTGTATTCTCTATATCTCGAAATATCTATATAAAACCATCATATGTTAGCATAATTTAAGATGTATAGCCTTGATTACCAAAATCCTAAATATTAATAAAATAAGACAATGATTAACCATACCTTTATGACTTGAGGGTTCATGTGAGGGAAAAACATCTGTTTAGCCTGCAGAATAGGGTAGGATGAGGCAAAAAGAGGTGGATAAGAGTGGTAAAAAAGGGGCCATTTCTGGGCCCAACATCTCCCCCCAACTATCCTGCTGCATGTCCTCATGCAACAACCTCCATTATTCTGAATCTGAGTCTGACATTATGCTTCGTTCATGGAGAGAAGAAAAGTTGTATGGGAATTCAGATGTTCTTTCCTTTCCTACAAATCCCCTATGGACAATCTAATATTTCCAGCACCTCTGCTCTTCTGACTTGGTTAATAAGAAATATCCCCTGTACGATTTTGCTGGCCACCAGATGAGAGGAAATTTAAATTTTAGTCCCAGCCGGTTAACCCCACATTCCCTCATGCATTCAACATAACCCTCAATCCTGGAAAGTGCTTGCTCAAAATTCCTGTAATAGTAAGGGTCCCTATTTCTAAGGGTTGGAGAGGCAACCAACCATCTATGCTGACTACCTTCCAAATCCGTTCGTTGATGCCTGGAAATCTGGCTCGTACAAGTAGAAATAACCCCTTCCTAAAGTTCCATTATATGTCGTGTCTGGATGGGATACGAGAGTAGACTCTGGTGTCGAGCAAGGAGAAGACGAGGATTTTGAGGTTCTCTTCGGATCCAAAGATTTGAGTGGGCCTTATTGTGAGAGAAATTTTGTAAAGAACTTTCCCACTGAACATGATTTCTCACAAAAGAGGCAAAAGCCCTCAGCTGAAAATCACCTGAGAAAGGAATAGGATTCAAATGGCGGTCCAAAGGACAAGCCATCTCATGCAAATAAACATCACACATCAAATTCTGGTCCTCAAAATTACTTCCCAGAAATGTTTTCAGGAATTTCGTCGAGGTTGCTATTTCATATGATCTCCCTTCTTTCACAGCCCTCAGTTTAAACCAAAGAAACTGCTCGAATAAGAACACATGGTAGGAGGAGGATGGTACTCTGGTGCCCAATAATTCATGAGAAAGAGCATACAACTGGTCTTTTTCCTCCTGCATAGACTTGAACTTTTTCAGCTCTTTTATCTCCTTCTGTAGTTATTCCCCATGGAGTTTCTGGTTCATGAGCTCTTCTGTCCATTTTTCCATTAGTTCCCTCATGATCTTTCTGTGTTCAGCGAGAGAATCCATCCCTTCCTGATATCTTTCCACCTGAATTCTCCACTTCCTTACTTCTATCCTCAGGATCGAGAGTTCTTCTGTATGTTTTAGTATTTCTTCTTCTTCTGAATATTGTTCCTGATCAGAATCCAAATTGATAACATTTCGAGGAAGTTTGGCCCATACCTTTTCACCTAATGTGCTACATTGAACATCTTGCACTTCTGGGATCACTTGAGGGGGTGCTGGTTCTTGTGTAACAGCATCCCTGCCTGGAATTTCTTCTGCAACAACTTCAACCATAGGTAGCCCTCAAACAATTTCTGGAGATGCTGGTTCTTGTGTAACATCATCCTCTTTTTGGAGTTCTCCTATAGCAACTTCAGTAGCTGATTGTGAGGATGTTGGTTCTTGTGGAGCAACATCCTCCTGAATTTTAATCTCCTTGTCTACCCAATTATCAGCTGCAACTTCAACAAGGGGATGCAAGGCTGTTGGTTTTTGTGTAATAGAGCCCTGCCCTTCTCCTTCTTCATGCTGCTGTGATTGTAGAGTTGATGTCATGTATTTTCCAATATGGAGCTATTCCTCAAGGATTTCAGTGTCCCCCGTGGATTATGATTGCAGTTTCTCATCCTCTCCTAAATCCATATCAGGAATGATATCCATTCTGGGGTTGGCTTCCTGTTGCATCCTGAGAGTCTCCATAGAAATTCCCAGAGATGTTGGTTCTTGTGTAGAAACATCATGGTTTACTTCCTCATATTCTTGTTGTTGGGGTTCCATTTCCATTATCTCTGTGTCACGAGACGGTTTAGGAGTCATGGTGCAAATTTTTTCGTTAAATTCTAGAATGTTTTCAATCCCTGGTTCTTCTTCCCCCATTTGGGTGGCAACTTGAACAAGAATACTGAAGGATGTTGGTTCTTGTGTATCAACGTCTTGGTCAACCTCATCATCATTCTATTGCTGGGGTTCCATTCCTATTAATTCTGTGTCCTGAGAAGGTTCAGGGGTCATAGTGCAGACTTCTTCAACAAAATCAGGAATAACCTCATCCTCTGGTTCAGCTGTCCCAATCTGGGTGGCAATTTTAACAGGAATATTCAAAGATGATGGTTCTTGTGTATCAAAATCCTATTCATCTGTTACTTCCTTTTGCTGGAGTCTCCCTTGGGAAGCCTCACCATCTTTCCAATCAGGTTGTCCTTGTTCTTCCACACCTGTAGGTGCGGGTTGTTGTGTTACGAAGGCACGAACTATTACCTTGTAACCTGACTTGTTAAAAATTTCTCCACACACAAGACAAACCACTCTTTCTTCCTCATCACCAAACTCAACAGGAGCTGATCCCTCTAATTGGTCTGCAGCTTCAACCAATGTGTGCAACTTCCTTTCACTCTGTTTCCTGTACGCTTCATTCCAATTTTCTAATTCCTTCTGGAGTGATTGTACTTCCTCCTTCAATAGCCCATTTTCATACACAAGTCCTTCAATTTGAGGTTCTTCTGCAGCCAGTTCCTGTGGGGCATCATTTGCATTGGGTCTTAGAATGGGGAACTCAATTTGTGCTTCTAGGGTTTCCCATCTTTCCCGTGTTGCTTCTGCTGCTGTGATTGACCTGGTTCTTTTTCGTCTTATTGGTGGTGATGCCTGTATTTCATCTTTTGATCTCCTTCTTTTTCTTTGTGGTGCTGGAACTTCCAGAATTGTGGCTGATGTAGAAGGGATATGCTCTGTTTCAACATTTTCTCGTTCTTCCTCAATCAGGGTTCCTCCCCATTCAGGGGAAAATTCAATGGTCAATACCTCCGTGTTTTCTTCTATTATCATAGCTCTAACATCTTCAGTTTCAATTGTCACAACATCTAAAGCTCCTCCAGTTTCAACCTTTGCTGTTAGAGCTGCCCTATTATTTAGTCTTTCCCAGGGTTTTCTTGTAAATTTTCTCCCAATTGTTCTGCTTGATCTCCTGACTGATCCTCCGATCTAGTATCAATTCCCCCCCCAAATAAATTGGAGGGACTCCAAACCTCATGTTTCCTTACATCTCCCCCCAACTGTGGATTGGCAGGCTCTTCTTGGTTTTGAACAGGCCCCATTAGTACAAGTACTTCTATTGGAACACCGGGAAAAAGAACGGGTTCATGAACTTGACCTGTAAATTGCTCCTAGGTTTGGTTTTGTTGAGCAAGGGCACGTAAAATTATTAATTTAATGAGGCCATGGTGGGTAAGGGAAGAGATTCGATGCTTGGTGGTTCGGACAAACCCCGCCATATGATGTAAATCATTGAATAAATAAAATGGAATGTTTAGCAAGGCTATGTGACAAAGATGAAATAATAAAGGAAATTCAGAGTGATAGACCGTTTGATACCTACCTTCATAGGTGATATACTTCTTCAGGAAAATTGCTACTTGATTCCATGGGCGAGGCAGTGATTGCAATGCTAACCCCCTCCATGACGGTTGAATGTGCTCCCCTTCCCTCACAAAATCCTGTACTACTACAGGATTGGGGGTTCTTCGTCCAAACCAAGCTATGCCCACCTGAGGAAGGCCAGTGACCTCAGCCACTATTGCTTCAGAGACCTCAATATGTAACCCCCAAACCTCTGAGTGGGTTTCTGTAAGGTTCAAGGCAAATTGTATAGATTCCTTGCGATGAAACCCATTCAGACGTTGGAAGAATTCAGTCCAGCCCGCAACTTGAAAAATAGCGAAAACTTTGGCATTTCTTCTGAGTTATCGCATGTTTGGAGGTTCATACCGAGCTGGAATACCCATGTTGTTTGCCTTCAGAAGTGTGTTGCAATCCAACAGATTACAAATACGGACAATGGAGGTTAAAGCATAGAGTATGCATGAACAACTGAGAGTGGAGTTGGGTAAATTAGGAAAGTTTCAAAGGATGAGATTATTTAAAATTTATCCCAAATTAAGAAAGGTGGCAGTTATCAAGTAACATCAATGGTCATTGAGTCGCACGAGTGGATGGTTAACGATATGGAGGTGAAATAATGGGCATAAAAAGGAAGGTATGATTAATATTGTCAGATCTAGTTAATACTTAATCAAGTAGATAATCAAAACCATACCTTCGAAAATATGCGATGGATGGGACCTTTGGAGAATAGTAGAGCATGTGAAGTGCAGCCATTTAAGTGTAATCATTATTGCAGGTATGCTGTAATGACCTTTTCTGTCGGCGAACCAAAACCATCGTGTCAAATTGGTCAGAAACATGATGAATGCTGGAGTATAAATCAAATTCGTCGGCGTTAGGAATTGGAGCCAGATATGGAGGAGTCGCTAGCCACAGTTGCAAAGAATTCTGCCAATAATGGAGGAGTCACAACTACAGATCATAGAGAAATCAAATAGTTTAGCAAAGTCATGGCCTTGGATTATAGAAAAATCAGCCAAATGTGGCGTAGTTGCAGCTGCCAAAAAAGGTGAAAATGGACAAAAGTAAAACGGTGTCGCAGCTGCCGGAATCGGAAAAAGGCTTTAAGCTGACGGAATTTGATGGTGTTGCAGCTGCACAGAACAGGATAAAGGCGAAAGTTTTACGGTGTTGCAGCTGCGTGAAATGGGATAAAGGTGAAAGTTTTACGGTGTTGCAGTTACATGAAACAGAATAAAGGCGAAAATTTTACGGTGTTGCAGCTACGCGAAACGGGATAAAGGTGGAAGTTTTACGGTGTTGCAGCTGCACGAAACGAGATAAAGGCAGAATTTTTACAGTGTTGCAGCTGCGTGAAATGGGATAAACGAAGAAGTTTTACGGTGTTGCAGTTGTGCAAAATGGGATAAAGAAACGTGTTGCGGCTGCAACAGATTTTATTCAAGGAGTTTTCTTCTGGTGCAGGAAGTTACAGAAGGATGACCCTGGTCAACAGGCCCGATGATGACCACTGCTCCTTAGGTGCTTCCCTGCACATTTTGTTTTAAAAAAAATGGATCAAGTGCAAAAGAAAAAGATAACAATAACAGTAAAAAAAAAGAAATCAGGATTGATTTATTTATGTACAAAAATTCATGTAAGATTTACAGTGATAACTAAGGATTGACAGGGGCAGAGAAAATATCTTGCCCTTGTTCTAACTGCTATTCTGGATCAGCTGCAATTTATGAAGTGAATGCGTTCTTTGAAATGGGCTTATGGTACAGTCGCAACCAGTGACCATTAGCAAATAATGGTGCCTGATTCTCATCAATGGTTACTAGGCAGACCGTACCATTATCAAATACTCTGTCTACTAGGTATGGGCCCAACCACCTTGTGTGTAATTTACCCTTGAAGTACCTTTTGAATCTTGAATCGTATAATAATTCCCAGTCTCCCTCGCAGAATAATTTCTTTTTGATGAATCGGTCGTGTCAATTGGATCTCTGTTGTTGAATTAATACTGTCTGATCCACAATAGCTAAACAGTTCGCATCAAGTTCATTCAATTGATTCTATCTTCTTTTTTGAGCTTTGGTTACATCCAAGTTTACCTCCATGGCTGTCTTCAAAGTCTTAATTTCAAATTCAATCAGGAAGACAACACTTTTCCCATATACCAAGTCATAAGGAGAAAAACCCGTAGTGTTGCGCCAAGTAGTATGATATGCCCACAATGCTTTCATAAGTCTATCAGCCCAATCTCTACGATGGCTCTTGACCGTCTTGGTAAGGATAGCTTCAATAACTTTGTTAGTGCTTGGGTGAATCCACAGACCTGGGTAACACTTTTTGGCAAGCGCATTTCGGCAAAAACAGAAAAAACGCACCTCGGTCAAGGGCTTGTTAAGCCCTTGAACGAGGTCTTAATATCTCGACCGAGGTTTTATCAAGCCCTCGACCGAGGTATTTAAATACCTCGGTCGAGGTATTTAAATACCTCGACCAAGGTATTGCGGGCTTTACAAACCCTCAATCGAGGTATTTTAATACCTCGACAGAGGTATTTAGATACCTCGGTCGATGTTCATACCTCGGTCGAGGGCTTAAAAAAACAGACTTAGCCCTCATTCAAACAAATGGAAAATTTACTGTGCCTTGCAAAGGTGTAAACCCTGCCATTCCTAGAACATAACTGAGTGGAGTTGATAACGATAGATTCACCAACGAATCTTCTATCCATTGACATATCATACACGCATTTTGGCATTCATATGATATTTATTTTTTAATTACTTCTAAAACTTATAC